>MU225863.1:2039341-2060904 GCA_018584345.1 Thuja plicata
TTTCTGCCTTGGCTCTCAGAACATTTGCATCACCTCCATGTACAAGTTTCAACTTGTCCCATATTGTCTTTGCATTTTTGCAATCTTTGACATCCTCAAATTCAGCATCAGAGAGTGAGGCTGAAAGTTCTATAACCATGCAACTATGTTCATGCTTTACTCTCAATTGATCCACTGTCAATGGTCCTGTAGGCAACACATATGCAATATCTAAGTATCGAGTAATATCATTGCCAATACCTGATAAGTGAAGCTTTATTCTGCTTTTCCATGAAGCAAAGTTGTCCTTGTTCAACTTGGGTCTTGAAACCTTCCTTCTAAGCACACAAGCTCTGATACCAATTATTAGTAATAACTGAGAGGGGAAGGGGGTGAATCAGTGGCCTCAAAATTTATCCTTTTAAACTTCAATCCACCAATTAATACACCTCAGATTATTAAGTCCCTACAAGATGTATGCCTTTGATTTACTTGAAATAAATAATTGTCTGTCGGTTTACCTTGTCTGTCCTTCTTCTCCTTGATAATCGATAAGCAGTAAAAACTTATTTACCGATACTCAATAAATATGCAGAGTATACCAGTCAATCCATAAATGCATGTGTGAAATGTAAAACAATAAAGTAATAAACCATACACACATAACACAAAGATTTTAACGTGGAAACCTTGTTAAGGGAAAAACCACTGGGACCGGTACCCCAAATTTTCACTCTTCTGAAGTGAGCCATGTTAGGAGCCAACCCTGTTAAAGGTTACAAATACACGGTTAAGTATGACCTTGTTAGAGAATTTTTATATATAGGTTGTCACTTAGTATCTGACATCTATGCTACCATCCTTGAATCAGTCTCTAGACTGTCAATAGGCTTTATGCTAATCTTACTACCATCCTTGAATCAGCCTCCTTAGACTGTCAATAGGCTTTAGGTAAGACCGATGCTACTATCATGAGTCAAACTTCTGGTAATCTGTTAGGATATACCTTAATTACAAAAGATTGTTAAGTCCTGCTCTGTTAAGAGACTTAATGCTTCAATGGTTAAAGTGAAACACAATGACCTGTTTCTAATGCAACTTTGAATTGCAGATATTCAGATCTATTTACGTACAATACCTTTATGATCAATGTACCAATTCCATTCCTTTGTTCTTCATTCTTTCTACTCTGTGATGTTGTGCTTCACTGTGTGTCAGTGTCTACAAAATTCTTTAGCTCTCCCTTAGCTTGATTGATCGGGACTGTATGAAGTTTAACCTTCATCAGTTTCTCTTTAGCATCTTCTCTCAATTCACTCCCCCGTGTATCTAAGTGCATACAGAAATGAATTATGCTTGTCTCTTATATAGACATGATATTCCTTAATTCTTGGTTCTTGATTCTTGATTCTTGGCGTGAAAAACAATCCAGCCAATTTGATTTATGGCTCTAACTACTGATTTATCTCATAGTTATCTTCTTGCCAACTATATAAATCAATTGCTTAACTATGGTTGAATAAAACAAATAAAACAACCAGTTAAGTCTATCCTTAAGCTCTGCCAGCTAGATATTTTGTTATTTTCTGATCTCTCAGTTATGTCGGTCAATTCTGCAGTTTGTCGCCGGTGACAACTGCCAGTTCCATCGGTACAACTTCAGTTAGCTTTGGGATCTTCGTCCGTCGGGCATCATTGGATCTTTCTCGTCGGGCAACACTATTTTTAGCTCATCAGGCATCCTATGATTTTGCTTTGTTGGGCAACACTGTCTTATGCTCATCAGGTATCACTCTGACTTTATCTCTGTCTTTACCGATGGTGTGCACTCCGCTGGTGTAGTCTATCACTTGGTGAATAGTTAACTTTTATGCATTGCTGAAGGCATAACCTCTGTTCCATTGATTCTCTGAAGTCTTTGGAATTATGTATATGACCATACAGATGATATCAAGTTGACATCAATGATAATACAAACCATTAACTGATTTAATGTCTTGCATCATCTTCAACTTAACATTATCAAACATTCAATCAGTTACATGTCATCAGACCCAATCCTTGATACCCCATCTTTTGCATGATTTCAAAGCCCTTCCCATATTGATGTGTGGGAATGCTTACATGTTGTATTATTTCACTTGATTCTATTTATTTATATATGTACAACCACTTGAGGATTTCATTATCATCTTGTTCTCCTACCAAGGATGTGTTAGGCCTTACATAATTGTCATTGTATTTTTGAAGAAGTCTAGGTTCTTTGGTTTGAGACGTTGAAGGTCTTCCATAAGACCTAGGAGAAGGTGGTAAATTTACTATTGATAAGGAATATTCTTCTACCCCTTTATGATGAAGATTAAATTTTTTATCAACATCCCTCATTAGTATGTCCATGTTCAAGCAATGTTCCTCTCTTTCTTTCCCTTTTTCTGACTTGGAAGGACTTGACTCTTTTTCATTATCATTGTTTGATGTATTTGGGCTAGAGGAACTAGACTTTTCGCCATTTGAACTACAGGAATTAGAATTTTCACTCTCATTTTACTTTTTATTGGAGGCAGAGCTTGGAATAGAAATCTCTTCTTTGGTATGTTCATTTGATGCATCAGGTATGGAGACTTGTCAATTGTGTGGTACCAAAGAATTTATGATAGGTTTCACATTGTTACGATATTGAAAAGGGTTGAGGTAAGCGCTGATGGTTATCTCTTGACCAAGATAGGGAAACTTCACACATTGGTGATATGTTGAAGGAACTTCCTACATCTCATGTATCCATGGTCTACCCAGCCGTATGTTATTTTTCAAATTCAGATCTAACAACCAGAATATTGTTTCTTTTTGGATTAGACCAAATTGGATTAGTAGAGGACCATAAGGCCCTTGGATGACCTTTATTCATCATCATAATCTTTAATATTGATTTTTATTTTGGGATCAACAACATTTTTAGAATATCCCAAGGCTTTGACCAAGTTTAAAGTACATATGCTCAAGTCAGCCCCTCCATCTATCAAGACTCTTTTAACTATATGATTGTTGATGAGAACTTCAATATGCAAAGACAAATTTTGTGGGTGGTTCAATGACATGGTATCTTGATTAGATAAGGATAAACAATGTAGTGTAATGATATTAGATATCATGGTTTGAAATTGGTCTACATCCAAATTATTTGGAACTGTCATATCAACCAAGTCTTTTTCCAAGATTTCCTTGTGAGATGGTAAGATTTTCAATAATTATAATATAAAGATTTGTGTTGGTGTTTTTATAAGTTGATCAACCAAATTATATTTTTTTAATAAAGACGGGAGATCATTCATGATTGTCTTTTTAGATTATCCTTTTAAGGTTACTTTGGATGCTTGCTCCATAGTGATAACATTAGTGGGTTCTTTATCTTGCTTGTCTTTTATAACTATGATATTAATGGAGTTGTCAAAATCTTACAATAAGTTAATGGTGTTGTTATAGGTATGAAAAAAGTTAACCTTATCTTCCCCTTCTTGTTTTTTTTATTGTATTTGAGGATTCTCCCTTTTCATGATTTAGAAAAGGAATTTTAAATATTGCTTTATCTTCATTGTTCTTGGGTACATCTATCTCAATAATGTCATTATCTATTAGAGCTTGTACAATGTGTTTCAACCTCATGCAATCATTTGTCTTATGACCTTTTTTTATGATACTCACAATGGTGGGAATCATTCCACCATGAAGGTTTTACTCGGGGTTAGTAACCTCTTGACTCGGGTAAGGTGGTGATCTTGTTTGCCATAAGTGTTTTTAAAGATGTCTCAATAGGTTCTCCCAGTGGTGTGAACTTCCTTAGAGGTGAGGTGAATTGCGAATTTATTCGTTTGTCATTGTTTTGGTTGTTGTGAGTAAATGGTGTATTGTTTGATTGGTTGACATTATTCTCTTGATTTTTGTAATTGATAGAAAGATATAATGGCTTTTGTTTGATGTTATTAGCTTCTACCACTCTATTGTATTCTAGGTTATTGTTGTTATTCTTCAACCAAATTTTGGGTTTTTTCATTATTGTTATTGTTATTGGTTGAGATATTGTTATTGTAGTTGTTTTTGTTGGTTTGTCTTTGTACAACTTTATCTCACCCTTCTTTATTAGAGCATCTTCTATTTTAACAACATTTTCAATCATTTTATCGAATGATAGGGGACATTGAATTTGGAGACCGAAGTTCATCTTTCTATTCAAATTATTTATAAAATATCCATTTTCTCATTCTTCAGTACACTTCTAGGATATTTAGCATAGATTCTCCTCCATCTTTGGAGAAATGTTAAAAGTGCCTCTCCATCACATTTTTTGGTGTTGCATAGGTCTAGTATAGTAACCTCGTGTTAGATGTTGTACGAATATTGTGTGACGAACTTGGTTACTAATTCCTCAAATATCGTGATTCCAAGTGGTAATTTGGGAAACCACTCCATCGCTTGTCCATCTAGACTCCTGGGGAATAATCTCATTAGGTATGTTTTCTCATGAAGGAATTCCATAATTAGAGTGAAAAACTCTCTAATGTGAATTTGGTGATCTGTTGTACCCATGTATTTATCATACTTAGGGAATTCTATGTTTGGTGGAAAAGGCACCATATGCAAACTCTTATCAAATGGAAAAGGACAAATGCCTTCTAAGTTATACATTTTTCTGAAGGTTCCTCTTTGCAGATCATTGAGTTGTTGTTAAAGGGATTTAAAGTGTTTTTTTTAAATCCCCTATAGGATTTACCTAATCTCAATCTTGTTTTAGTTTTGAAACATCATAATCATGAGGCAACTTAACTCCTAGTTGTGTTAAGTTCATGAAGTACCTTTCTTTGTTTGTTTCAAGTACTCTCTTCATTAAATTTTTAAAATAGAGGATTTTTTAAGCTTCCTTTAAATTTTATTTTGGTATTTCCTCATCTTCAACATCATTATGGTCATTGTTTTTGTTGGCCTTAGCCCATTCATTCTCTAGTTGCTCCACATTTGGTTGATTTCCTTGTGTTCGATCTATGTTTTGAATTTGATCAACTTGTTGACTTTGATCCTCGTGTGGTTGAGGTTGATTTACCTCTTGAAGTGGTATTTATTCTATTATCACTTTACCATTATGATCTTGGGATATTTCGAAATGGTGATACCTTATCCTTATAGGCATGTAATTAAATTTTGGGTCACTTCTTTAGTTAAAGTCTTCTAGATGGTATTGGTTTTAAAAATCTTAGTTGAGCTTACCAAGATAAGTGATATGGTTAAGTTCCAATTATGGTTTGACCAAAATGAAGTGTGTCCTAGGATGAAGTCTACTAGAGAAAGATGATATCTCTATGATGAAGACTTAAGATGGATCTTGAATCTGTTGGTTCTAAGAAAAGGACCTGTAAGTAATCCTTGATGACAAACTTTTTAAAATTCAAAGATCGGGATGATTTGATGACACTTTGCAAATTGATGCGATTTAAATGGGAAAATGAGGATTATCAACTTGTTTAAAGGTATGACAATAAAAAAAATTTAAACCTTTTTTTAATTGAAAAGAACCCTACTCCAAAAAGGGTATCAAAAGGTATTTTTAGTTTGTATTTTTGGTTTTAAATGATTTAAATATTTTGAATGATAGGATCATTAAAACACAACAAGCATGCTCAAGCACTTATTTTTTCCCAAAAATCTATAACATTATGTGTATGTTCTCGAACCATTTTCACAAGTCTTGTACAAAGAAAATAATTCAAACAAACTATGTAAGGTTATTTTTGGCTCCAATGGATAATCATGTAAGCTTTCTACTTAACCAGGTTGTATTTAGTATTCCTTCAGAAAAAATTGAGTTTACCTCCCTTTTATAGGAGCCTCCCACCACCATAAAGATAGAGTTTTGCTAAATTCCAAAAAATTACTAGAGAAGGACTATTTCTCAAAGGCTTTTTGTCATTCAACCCATTAAGGATGAATGCATTTTATTTTTAAAGTGGGTCAGATGACCATAGATTCTTGGCTTTATCCCACTTGGTTTGTTCCTTCTCACCGACCTCATAAGGCAAATTCTCAGGAGGAAGGCCCTCTATGGATAAAAATGTACTAAATGGAAATTGAAATAAGGTTTAGATGGGTCTGGCATTATGATCACCTTGAAAGGTGAGACAATATCCCTACTATCTTTAGTCTCTAAACACAGAGAACAACATTCTTTCTTTGACCTTATCTAACTAAGTGAGACTTTGATAGGTTTTGCATTTTGGATCACCCAAGATAGGGGAGAGAATAGGCCTACTACCTCCGTCCACAAACACATAAGATATTTTTAATTACTCTATGTTTGGAAAGAAAATAACTGCAACATCAATTCCAAATGAAATAGAGGTAACACCAAAGATTAAGAGTTTATGAGTGTGCACCTTTGACAACTATTACACATATTTTATTTTTTACCATTTACCTTTTTAGAAATAGCTCCATCTCCTTAGCATCCTCAACATCCACAAATATTAGTCTGAAGTCATACAATTGCAAAGTTATGAAAATTGAGAATTTTAGCAAATGAGCCAAATTCGCAAAGGATAAGCACTCAAAATGATTTCTACTCGATATTTAGCTTGATACATAATAAGGATTTGAGCATATCTATCATAAGATTTGGCATCAAAATTAATCTTAATCATTTCATTAGCCCAATATACCTTCTTTACATAAGTGTTTGCCTTCTTGATTTTCTTTTGAGCATAATAACCAGGAGGTATATAAACAATTTTCCTCAGTTTCTGAATATTTTCCATATGTAATTCATCATAAATACAAATTAGCTTTTTATTTTTATTTTTTAAATTATGTTAGATTTCAAAAGTGGCATTATAGAGAGTGAAAGCAACTTTATTTAAGTCAGAAGCGACATGTTTTAATTCAAAAGTGACTTCTCTAGTTTCAAATGTGACTCCCTTTTATTTAGAAGCAACCATCTTTGTATCAGAAGCAATGTAATTGGATACAGGAATGACAATCTTCATATTAGAAGCAATGTAATTCATTGTAGAAGAGATGATCTTTGTATCAAAAGCAACATAATTCATCACAGAGGCGATATTATTTGGTTGAGAGGTGAACTTATTTGATCCTGTCAAATAAAAAACCTACAACAGAGACAAAAATATGCAGAGAACAACAAATTTAGCTGCGAGGTTATTAAATTTAAAAGCAATGACAAAAAAATAAAAAGTGATACAATTTTGCTCAAAAGTGACATTATTTTGATCATAAGTGATGTTATTCAAGTCACCAGCGATGTCATTTTGATCAAAAGTGAGTTTCTTTGTTTCAAAAGCAGCAATATTCTGGTCAAAAGTGATCTTCTGCTAATTTTCCTTAACCTGCAAATATAAATATACAAATAAAAGCTTAAAACTTGTTAAGATTGGTGAGGTGTGGGCCCATAGTGGGCACCATTTGTGTGTGTGTGTAATTAGAATACTACAAACCTACATAGAACATTAATATGAGATTTCAAATCAACAAGGAATAAAACTAGCTAAATAACGAAATGAAAGACATCATGAGTGTTCTATGGCTCTCTAGTTCTACGGACTTGATGGATGCTCTTAGCTGCAAGTTAGATTCAAGTGACAACCTAGAAAGTGAGATTATGATGTGATATGAGATGCAAATCCTACTCTAAATGATGAAGAAAGCTAAGAAACAATTACAATTCTCCATTATAACAATGTTCAAAATGATTATTCCATGCTAACATGGATACAAAAATGACTATAATACAATTACTGAATGAGAGTGGATGAAGGTGGATCCTTTTACTCTAATTATGCATCCTATTTGTAGTATTTTCCAAGGTGTAGGGGTGAGTTTGATTAAATTTAGTATAAGGTAAGATTTAGTTTGGAGGTTGGTGCAAAGGCACCTAGCACAGGGATATTCTAGGAGGCTAAAGCTCATAAAATGATCAATTTGATTGTATTTGAATCTAAAATGCTATTATGATGTAATGAGAGTTATTTTAAACAATTGGGAATCAATGTGTAAAGCAATTGTAACAAGGTTGCCAAGTTGTCCTATTTTGGTCCTAGATTGGTCAATTTGTCAAATTATGTAAATGTACCCATGAAAGGGAAAAAATATTGTAAAGGGTCATTTCAAGCCCATTAAGTTTATTTGGAAGGTTCATGAAGTCATTTTGTATTAAAATGCAAAATTGTAAAAAGTTGCAAAAAGTGCAATTGCAAATTTTGTAAAAGTTGCACACAAAAGATGACAAAGGGGAAGTTGGTCAGTTGAAGTAGTTTGTAACTTACATAAAGCATTAAAAATGTCATATAGAGGGTGATTTTGAGTCATGGGACAAGTTGGAGGAGTTTGGAAATGATGGATTTGATACACCTCTGACTGTCACAACTATTTATGCAGAAAATAGGGACAGTCATGTGTTCCTCCTTCATTTGGAATGCAAAAATGTTCACATGGTGATCATAGAAGGTTTGGAGGGAAATTAAACATCATCAAGGTGATTTTATTGTATTTTGATTGACGAAGTTAATGAATGTTTTCTTGTTTTAATCAATAATGTTGACAAATTCCCTGTACAATCACAATATTATGTGCTTGTGAGCATTTTATTCTATAAAAAAGGATTGAATATAATTTTTAATCGATTGGGAAGTGTAAGGGCATGAATTAAATTTGTTTTGGTTTAAGTCAGGGCTCTATCTATGGGCTGAAATGGAAGGAGAAAGTTTTGTTTTCTAAAAATTAGTTAAAACCATCTGTCAACAAGTTCGTTGCAAGGGTTTGATTAAAAGTCAAGTTTTAACCATTAAAAAAATCTGGTTTTTGGTTCACAGGGTTTCTAAGTGTAGTTCGTTTGGTACGAAAAGAACTTGTCTAGAAGAGTAATTTAATGTCCTAGCATCTGTAACATGGTATTTTCTGAATTTTATTTGGCAATAAATTTCAAACTTTGTATGAGGGGAAGAATTATCAATTGGACCGTTGGATTTCTCTCCATTTTTTATATGTTTGATAAAACCTATTTATCCACACCCTGACCAGAGCAATTTTCTAAATTATTTTGGGTTCAAAAATTATAAACAACGGAGTACAATACTATCAAAATTGTCATAATTAGGACAGTCATGATTTGATTGTAAGCCTTATACATTAAATGTATATGTGTTTGTTTTGAGATGGATATGAATACAACATATTAGCATTAGGTGTTGACATGTTGCAGGCCTAATTTCAAGGCAAAGTTCAAGGATTGTTGTAAGAGTATAGATAAAAATAGAGGATCAGGATGACAATATTTTGTTAATATATATTGACAGTAATCTTATTGACTTTGTTATGGTCTAATGAATTAGATGTGCGAAAATGGTGTTTGATAGATGGATGGACTGTTAAATGCTATGTTAGATGGGCAAATGTTTGTATGTAGGTAAAGCATGGAGCGGTGATGCTATGTAAGGACCTATTGGATGCCTTGAGAAATGATGATGCTTGGATGGGTGATCCTAATGTTATGATGGGATGATTAAATGTTTTGATGATCATAATGTTGCCTTGAGGGGTATTGTGAGAGTATTGCTTTGTGGTTGAATCCTTGCAGAGGATAAGAGATTAAGAAGTTGTTTAATTGTTGAGATGAGAAGGAATATGCCTCTAAAATTTTTTCTATGTGATGAGTTGAAGGTTGGATCATATTGATCCTTGTTGATTGGCTTCCTAGTTTTCTCCGCATAAAATTGGTATCAAAGATAGAAGAGCATGAGAGTGTGAGGAGTGACAACTCACACCAAGACCTATCCAAAGAAGGATTTGATATTTATTTTTGCTGGTGAGTTTTTGGTTGTAGGTGCTCATCCATCTAGCTACAAGAAGGCAGACAAGGAAGGTTTGTCAAGGGCCACAGAGATGGTCCAAGACCAAGAGAAGGTCCATTGGTTTCCAAGAGACTAGGGAGAGAGGCAAATAAATAACTCCTATGTGAGGCACAAATGTTGTTGGTGAGGTGATACAACATGGAGAGGTGGACTTATGGTTGGTAGAAACACCATGGATGACAGCCATTGAAAACTTGATTGATAGGAGTACTAGAGAGGTTGTTTGAAGATGAAGATAACAGAGGCATAAAAGAAGACAAGATGGAAAAGAGGCATAAAGAGACAAAGGTAAAATAAAGACAAAGGTGAATATTTCACTTAAAAAATTCTTTCAGGTCATTGTACTGACATTTCCAAGGGGCATAGAAAATTTTCAAGGTCAGGAGTATGGTGCAGAGGCACCTAGCACATGGATATTCCAGGAGGCTAAAGCTCATAAAATGAAAAATTGATTGTATTTGAGTCTAAAAGGTTATTATGATATATTATGTTGTGATGAGAGTCATTTCAAACAATTGGGAATCAATGTGTAAAGCAATTGTAACAAGGTTGTCAAGTTGTCCTATTTAGGTCCTAGATTGGTCAAATATGCCAGATTATGTAAATGTACACATGAAAGGGAAAAAGGATTGTAAAGGGTCATTTCAATTCTATTTAAGTACATTTGGAAGGTTTATGAATTCATTTTTTATTAAAATGCAAAATTGTAAAAAGTTGCAAACAGTGCAACATTTGAAAATTTGAAAATTTTGCAAAAGTTGTACAAAAAAGATGACAAAGGGGAAGTTGGTCAGTTGAAGCAGTTTGTAACTTCCATAAAGCATTATAAATTTCATATAGAGGTCAATTTGGAGTTAGGGAACGAGTTGGAGGAGTTTGGAAATGATGGATTTGATGAACTATAACTGATTGAATGTTTGAATATGACAAAGTTGATGATCACCGAGATGCAGAAAGTTAATGCAAGACATTAAATCAGTTAATGTATTGTATTGTCATTGATGTCAACTTTATATGGTATTATTTCTCATACACATATTTTCACAACACTTAAAGATCTAAAGAGACAAAGTTTTTGTTGTCAGTAATCATATACACCGAGTGACAGTAAACCATGATGGGCAGTGAACCCTGAGCACAGAAGTTCACAGTGTTACCCGATGGACATTGTTACCCGATCAAGTGATACTCGAGAAAGAATTACTGAGATAACTGCGGTTGTCACCGAATAGAAATGAAGTTTATGCTTGAGCTATCTGCAATAGTCATTGAGCACAACTGAAGTGTTGACCGACGAGAACTGAAGTTAGGATATGACAAAACAACTTAGCTGGTAGGAGTTAAAGATAGAGTTAATTGATTTTTTACTTTGTTTTCATCGACCAGTTAAAAGCTAAAGATAAGAAGGAGATTTCAAGCATGTTTTATTCCAGAAAACAAGGAGAGATTTATGGAATAGAACTAAACCAAGTATGACAAGCTTTACGGATCAAGAAGTGATCAATGAAGAAAACAAGAAGGACAAGAAATGGTGAAATCATGTATATATAAATAGACAAGTAATTCATTATAAAAAGAGGAATGCTGAAGAGAATCCTGGTGAATATAGAAGTCTTCATACAGATTTGATCATACAAGCTGAAGAACATAGCTAAGAATTCTACAGACACCGAGCAACAGAGAAGCAACAACATTCACCGAGCAAAAAGAAGTGGAGCAAAGGAATTAAAGAGAACATTGATCATAAAGGTATTATGGACTTACAATAGATCTAAAAAATCTACAATTCAAAGTTGTATTTATGAACAAATCATCTACTGATTCAGTTTAACCATTGATTAATAAAATCTCTTAACCGAGTGGGATTTAATCATCCTTAATATATTGAGATACATCCCAAGGTGTATCAAAAGGTTTTCATGTTGACAACATGGTGAATGCTAGGTCAAGTGATAAACTGTTAGTTTTAAATCCTCTAACAAGGTCGCACTTAATAGTGTGTTTGTAACCTTTAACAAGGTTGACTCTTTACTGTGCTCACTTCAGAAGAGTGAAATTATTGTGTTACCAGGCCCAAGTGGTTTTTCCCTTAACTTGCTTTCCATGTTAAAAATCCATGTGTCAAATGTGCATATGGTTCATTGCTTTGATGTTTTGCTTTACACATTACTAAAACAAGATTGATCATAAAACACTAAGTTATTTATTGTATTTCGGTAAAGGTTAAGAAAAGATAGACTACTATTTGGTAAAGCTTAAGGAAAGGATAAATAGTATAATCACCGAGCAGTATATACATGTTAGATTCACACAAGCCATACATCTTGTAGGAATGAATTTAACTAGAGGTTTTATATTTGTGGTATAAAGTTTTTGTTGGATTATTGGATTAATTTTTGAGGCCACTGATTCACCCCCCCAGTTATTATAACAATTGGTATTAGAACTTGTGTGCTTAGAAGAGAGTTTTAAGACTCAAGCTAAAGGTCACAAGATGAGAAAAAGGGATGTGCCTAAGTCAAACAAGGACAACTTTGCATCATGGAAGAGCAGGATAAGAATCCACCTATCAGGTATTGGAAATGATGTCACACAATACTTAGATATGGAATTTATTTTACCTACTGGACCTCTGGTAGTTGATCAATTGAGAGAAAAGCATGAACACAATTCCATGATGATAGAACTTTCTTCCCCACTCTCTGATGCTAAATTTGAAGATGTTAAATCAAGCACCACTGCAAAGTAAATGTGGGACAAACTCAAGCTAGTACATGGAGGAGATAAAAATGTGCTAAGAGCTAAGGATAAAAGTCTAAGAGGAAGGTTTGATGGCCTAAGAATGAAAGAAGGAGAAATTATCACTCAGTACAACTGTAGAATCAAAGAGGTTGTTAATGCTATCCGAGGAGTAGGAGGTGTACTTGAAGAAGAAATAATGGTAAGTAAAATTCTCAAAACCTTACTGCCTGTTTATGCTATTAGAGTATCTGTTGTACAAGAAATGAGAGTAGTAGCAAATAACAATGTTACTCTAGATAGTTTGATTGGTAGACTTATTTCATTTGAGATGAATAACTTTGACAATAGTGTCTTTCCAACTATTGAGTCTGCATTCAAATCTTATTTGAAAATAAGTAAATCAAGTCATAAACACACTATGATAAATTATAGTGAAAGTGATAGTGATGACCAAGAACTTGATGAGATTGAAGAACTAATGGCTAGAAGATTGCAGACAGGCAAAGGTAGATACAAAGGTAAATTACCATTGGTATGTTTTAATTGCAAAGAGATTGGGCACTTTGTTGCTAGATGACCTAACAAAAGAAAAGATGACAAAAGCAATGCCATAACTTATGTAAACAAGTTTGATAGAGGTGATGACCGAAGCAACCAACAATCTGACAAAAAAGATAACCGAGACTACAAGGACAAAGGAAAGAAGGCTTGTTACCTTGCTGAGAACAAAGCTGAGAATACTGACACAGAATCTAATGAAGACACTGAGGTGGTATTTGTTTCTATGAAGGATGATTTAGATGAAGAAGAAAGGTATGTTGAGACTGCACTCATATCTAAGGTTAGTAAAAATGATGTCTAGATTATTGATAGTGGCTATACTCACCACATGACTGTAGATAAGGAAAAGTTTGAAACTTTTGAATATTATAATGCTGGATCAGTAAGAATGGGTAATGACTCACCTTGTCCAATTGAAGGTAAAGGAACAATAATGTTGAATAATATGATCAAATGTGAAAATGCATATTGGGTGAAAGGACCTAACTATAATCTATTGAGTGTTTCACAGCTAAATAATACAGGACACCGAGTTGCATTTGAGAACAAAAAGGCAAAGATCTTTAATGAATCAGGAAGGTTGATCGGTACTTGTGAACAGACAAAGGGTAACCTATTCTATCTTGATGATATGAAGACCACTTTTTTAATGGCTAGAAACGAAGACATATGTTTGTGGCATAAAAGGTTATGTCATGTGAACTTTGACAAGATGGTTAAAATAAACAATAAAAGAAAAGTAAGAGGCTTACCGAGCATGTCAAAACCCGACCATGTCATGTGTAAGAATTGTAAAAAAGGTAAAATGACAAAGTCTAGTTTCAAGAGAAAAACCTACACATCTAATGCTATTCTAGAATTTGTCCATACTGACTTATGTGGACCAATGAGAACACAGAGCTATTACGGTGATAGATACTTCATTCTCTTTGTTGATGATTATTCTAGAATGATGACTGTTGTGTTCTTAAAAGAAAAATCAGAAGCATTTAGGATGTTTAAATGGTATAAATCTATAGTTGAAAAATAAAGTGGAAAGGAAATAAAATGTCTAAGGTCAGATAGAGGAGGATAATTTTTTTCTGATGAATTCACTAACTTTTGTAATGAGCATGGAATTAAAAGACAGGTTTTTGCACCAAGAACACCACAACAAAATGAGATCACTGAAAGAAGAAATAGATCAATTGTTGATTGTGCCAGAACACTGATGATTGAGAAAGGCATCACACAAACACTTTGGAGACAAGTTGTCAGTACTGCTATCTATACATCAAATAAAGTTTAATTGAAGAAAGACGCCAATAAGACACCTTTTAAACTATGGCATGGATACACACCCAATATAAGTTACTTCAGAATTTTTGGAAGTCAATGTTATATTTTGAAAGATGATAGAAATGGAAAGCTTGAATCCAAAGGTGATGAAGGAATTTTTCTAGGTTATTCTACCTAAAGCAAGGCTTATAAATATCTTAAAAAATGCTCTAACAAAATCATTGAAAGTGCAAATGTCAAAGTGGATGAATTTGCTGAGAAAAATGATGAGGAAAGCAGAAAGGAACCGGAAGAATACAACAAATTTGTCTACAGTGAAGAACCTGACACTCTGCCCAAGCAACAGTGTATCGCTACTGAGCGACAGAACAATGCATCCAATCATCAGGCTGCAAACACCAAAAATTAGAAAATTGCTCACAATGATGTACCAAGCGATGAAGGTCAAGATGCTGAGAATGATGAATAAAGATCTGAACTGATACTTACCAAGTATGTCAAAAGACACCATCCACAGAACCAGATCATAAGAGACAAAAAGGCTGGAATGAGAATAAGAAATAAGTCACTAAACACTAGATGTTTGGTTTGTGATTTTGAGCCTAAATCTATCAATACCACACTTGAGAATCAAGAATGGGTCAGTGCTATGAATGAAGAGATTGAGCAGATTGAAAAGAACAAGACATGGACATTAGTACCTAGACTGAATGAAAAAAATGTCATTGGTACCGAATGGATATTTAGAAACAAACTGAATGAGAATGGAGAAGTCACAAGAAACACAACAAGACTAGTATCTAAAGGGTATGCACGAGAAGAAGGTATTGACTATGGAGAAACCGTTGCACCCATTTCTAGAATAGAATGAGTAAGAATTATACTTGCTTATGCTGCATTCAAAGGATTCAAAGTATACTAAATAGATATCAAATATGCATTCCTAAATGGAATACTAGAAGAAGAAGTATACATTTGTATCATCTTAAAATGTAAGCACTTCCATGTTAAGAACATTTAGACCTCCTTAGGGGATGTTTTTTACCACCATCACATTGTCCTTTCATTTTTGCATCCTCTCCTACTTATGTGTCTATTTAGGACCCTGATTGGGCCTCTCTAGACACCTCCCATCCCAACTGACATGTTTTCCAGGGGTCCTGACCCCCTGGGTCAAGGTTGACCTCGACCTTGACCTAGGTCAAGGATGACCTCGACCTTGAACTAGGTCAAGGATGACCTTGACCTTGACCTGGGTCCCCCTTTCAAATCTAGAAGTCTATCGGCTGCCGGAGGTCATCAAAAATTCATTTCCCACTTTCGGGTCAGCTGTTTCAGACTTCAGGACAACAAATCCTAAATTATATTTAACATAGGTCCTATTCTAGGGGCATGGGTCCAATTAGAATTTAATTCTCCTATGTCGGCCTCTCTAGAAGATTGTGCCCTAATTTCATATAAAAGGAAGTTTTCTCCTCTTATTTTCTCTAAGACTCTCTAACCACGAACCATCAATCATCAGTCATGTGAAGAAATAACCATCAAGAAAAAAGTTCAAGCATCCATTGTTCTACATATTGTCAAGATTTCAAAGTATTCAAGTCTTCCTCTCAAGCATTCAAGTTCTCCATTGAAGATCAAGGATTCAAGCTTTCAAGCCTTTGAAGGGATTTGGTTCAAGCATTCAAGATTAATCATTCAAACCCTAGATCTATGCATCACGGTGGAGTGATCTTCCTTCAAGATCATTTGTGCATCCTCAAGACTCACTCATTCTCCCTTCAAGGTGGATTCCAAGCATACAATCTTGGAGGTTTATGGTTTCTAATTGAATCCAATCTTTCATACTTACATACTTATTTACATTCAAAAATGCAATTGCATGTCTATTTGAATATCATAGCTTCATTATTAGATTTACTTCTACTACTTGCAAGCATTCTTTATTTAAATTATTGATTTCAATGTTAATTCCTAAATCAGGTTTTGACTAAGGCAAACCCCTCCCCCCAACAAACAAACCATTTTTCTTGTAGGTATAGGTTTGGAACAACAGATCAGGACTAAGATTCGAATACCCTTTTTGGAAAACTTCTGGGATCCAAAAATAGAATTTCAGTCTGAGACTTTTTAGGTTGATTTTGACCTAGGACGCAATCAAAAATTCTGGCAAATAGTGGCATTGACTTGAGGGTACAAATTGGAACTATCTCATAACAGAAAAAGATTTCTGGGTTTTGTTCATCTCTGCGTTTCTATTCTAGATATGGTCTCAAATTTTCCAGAAACTTAACACAGGCTTCATAAAAAAACATTCTTCACATCTGCAACATTCAAGGTTAGTACATGTCTCCTATTAAATTCAATTAAATTTCTTAATCTTTCTAAATCTATCACATATTCTCTTCTATAAAATGAGAATTAGGGTTTCTCTCTTTAATCCATATCCTTAATAGGTTGATTCATTTATGTATTGAACCTTTCCTTAGGGTTAATCAATTTGGATCTTCCCTTTGGGAAATTTTGGATTAAAAGAACAATCCTACCCTCCACATTTACATATTTACAAATCTAAAATATAACCAAATCTATATTTTAGATATTACATTTTGGTGAACCCGCGATAGACAACTCTTTCTTTTTTGGTGTTAGATGCTTCGCCTCTTTTTCTTAGAGACTGGATCTTGCATATTAAATTAGTTTTATTTTATGTTCTTGCATTCTAAATACAAAAAAATCTACATAATCATAAAAATATAAAAACACTTCTTGCATTTCATTCACTGTGAAGATCTTTAAGATGCTTTGGGGTATGGCTATTTTTCTCATTATGCTTCTTTTAGCATCTCTCTATAGTAATTATGATGTTTATGAAAGTATCCTCCATTTCATTATGTTTGTTAATCTTCATGTTTCAATTGCTTATGCTATTTTGAGATTAACTAATACTAGTCTTCCTACTTTCAAAACATCCTTCAAGGATTTGTGTAGTGGACTTATTACTCCTTTGGATTATGTGAAGAATTGGGTAGATGATACTCCACCTACTAATCTTCCTAATCCTATCATCCTTAATCTATCTCCTAATCTTCCTAATCCTAATCCTAATCCTATCAATCCTAATTCAATTCTAAATATTCCTATTTCTATTTGTCCATCTTCAATCCCTAGTTCTTCCCACATTTATGATGGGGCCCAAGCTAGGGTTCATGAAAATGATGTTTGAGAATTCTTTCATTTACCTTCACTTCCCTATCCAATCTATGATGATGTTAAAGGGAAAAACAAGGAAACCTCTTCTAATCCTATCATTCCACCATACACAACATTTTCCCATGAACACCATAATCAATCTCCTCCTATCGAAGCTTTGCAAGATAGGTACACTACCAGATATACTATGGTGGATAAACAAGGCTATAAAGGTTTAGGGCTTGGTATCAATGAACAAGGCATTAAAAACCTGATTCATTCATCTCCTAAACAAGATATGCATGGTATAGGTTTCCCACCTCCTCCAATCAAGGTGGTGGATCTTAACCACCGTCCTCCTCTTCATGTTCTTCTTCCAACACCTTCTTTAGATCACCCTAATACTCCTCGAGATGTGGCTAAGAAAGTGTATGTCCAATTAATGAATTCTAAGAAAGAAATCTTCAAACCTATCCCAAAAAATTCTCTCTCTAAATACATATGTCCTTTTTTATTATAGTAATAAACATTTACTTGCTGATTGCGTGCATTTCAAGTTATATGTTCGAGAAAGAGCTGCTTTGGGAATTATATCTCATTCTCGTGCAGTATTAAAATTTCTTCATAATTTTGATATAGGGCTTCCCCCCATTCTTCTATAAGTTAGATCATGTTTCTCCTCTTGTTCTTAACTGGGGGGCAAGAGGTATTTTATTCCAGTCTTCGAGGATCTATTTTTGCTCTTAGCATGTATTTTGTTTGGAGTTTAATTGGTTATTCTTTCTATATTCTATCCCTATAAATTTTTCATGATATCTTTTATAGGACATTTGTTTTGTAAAGATATCTCTTTGCTATGAAATCTCTTGATATAATTTGATATATCCCTTGCTTTCATCCCTCGTTGGGCAAGGTATTTTCCTTCTTCCTCTATCTAAGGATATACTTTCCTTAGCTTAGTGGCATTTGTTTATCATATAACATTATTTCCTTATAAAGATGTATGTTTTTTCCTATGGATACCCTCTTATATGGGAGGTGATTGTCCTAGTTCATCACCTCTTCTTTATTTTGCAAACTATGCTCTTGATAAACTCTTGCCTTTGCTTTGGGATTTGACTCCTTCATTCTGAGATTCCTCTTTCTCTTCATCGCAGGGGGCTAGATGTTCGAATCTTGGGTCCCTCTTTTCTTTAGAAGATGACATTTTATCCTAAGCACTCCTCTATGGTGGGGGCATTGATGATAAGATATCTTCCTCTTTGAGGATCCTTTTTCCATATGTGACATATCCATTTCACGATTATCTATGTTCTTAGAGGTAAGGGTCAATACTCTTTGCTAAGGATATTGTGTATATTATTGTTAAAATGGATATCTCCTTACCTTGTGAAGTAGGTATCCTCTTTATCTTCCTTATCCTGCCTAGTGGGTATTTATGATAAGGAGGGGGGCATATATAGGGTATCCCTCATACTATATTTTACAATTAAATTTTACAAAAATGCTAAATCCTTGGAAGGTAACGCACATAAGTTGCTAAATCTTGAAGAGACACATTTTTTTATTTTTTGTTAAATCCTCGGAAGGTAACGCACATAAATTGCTAAATACAGAAGAGATACGCATTTTTAAATTTTATAATATGCTAAATCCTTGGAAGGTAATGCACATAAGTTGCTAAATCGTGAAAAGACATGCATTTTATATTTTCCATAGTGATACAAGAATGTGGATCTATGGATATTTTAAAAGCTGTCAGAAGACGCACTACAATTACAAAGCACAGTTTATGGGTGAACCTATTGGGCTCTCCCTCTTTGGTGATTCATGGTAAGGTGGGCATCTTACTAGGTGAGGTAATCACTATCTCTTTTCTCTCTTTTGCTTTCATGTTAGTAGGATTAGATCATGAAGCTATGTTATCTGTAGTGTTGCTCTTGTCTTACTTATGTAATCATGTATATTTTCTATGATTAATTAATCTTTACTTCCATATATTTATGTATGTATGTTGAGTTAGAATCCTTGGTCTAGAGGCTCATGTCCTTTACTTAGTGATGTTCTACCTCTTTGTGATCCACCAGAGTCTTCCTTCTAACTTTATCGTGAGTATGTTCAATTTCCATACTCCCGCTAAAGTGGGGGCTTAATGTATCATCTTAAAATGGAAGCACTTCCATGTTTAGAATGTTTATCCCTTCTCAGGGGATGTTTTTGACCACCATCACATTTTTGACCACCATCACATTGTCCTTTCATTTCTGCATCCTCTCCTGCTTCTGTGTCTGTTTAGGACCCTGATTGGTCCTCTTCGGACACCTCCCATCCCAACTGACATGTTTTCTAGGGGTCCTGACCCCCCTTGGTCAAGTTCAACCTCAACCTTGACCTAGGTCAAGGACAACCTCAACCTTGACCTAGGTCCCCCTTTCAAATTTGGAAGTCTGTCGGCTGCCAAAGGTCATCAAAAATTTATTTCCCGCTTCCGGCACTAATACATTTGAGGTCAATTTTCAACCTTTTATTTCGACCAAGGCCTTTTTTGGCTTCTTAGATTCATTTTTTTTTTGTTTATAAGTACAATTTGGTCTAAATTTCTTAAGTTTAAAGAAAAGGTCGATTATTCGACAAATGTGAATTATAAACCAAAAAAAAAAGTGAAAATTGAAACTCATTTTTTAGTGTATACCGAAGCATTCACGGGCAGGAGAGATCGAGAAAATTTCTTTATTGTGCTTGATTACCGATATTTGTCTGGTAAGCTATTTTCTCAAATTATTTTCTCATTGGGTATTTGAATGTGGTGGAAGCAAAACACTTGAAACCCCACGAATTCAACAGAAAAATGTAGGCCAAGGGTCTTGATTGATCCTAGGTTAGGGGATTTGGAAAATGACCTATAAGGGTTTTAAAAGATGTAATAAGGCTATTAAAGCCTCTAAATGTTGTCAAAAGCACTTGAAGTGCAAAACATTGTAATGTGCCTTTATTGGCAATATGAGCCTAAAAAGACTTAAATGGGGTTAGTAGGGGTTATGAGTTAGTTGGTTTGCAAAGGTTGTATTTAAAACCTCTTATAATTATTTAGGGAGAGCATAAGATGTTATATTGTCGAGTTGACAACATTTTTTGTCAACTTGACAACTACCTTTATTCATATTTATGTTTAACAGTCAGTTGTGTGACTGTTACCAGACAGTTAGGTGGTTAGTTTTGGTTGCTGTCATTTTATTAGAGTATAGGAGTTTATTTGTAGAGAGATCTACATGAGTAGATAGGGGGGGAGAGATGTGTGGATGTGTAATGGTTGAAGGTTGTAATCGAATAAAGAAATGAAAACAAAATTCTCTGCATTTTTATAGTCTCTGTCCCATGAGATACAGTCAATGTTCCTGTTGCAGTAGAACTCCATTTTTGATATAAAGTTAAGTTGAAAAGTGAAAAAAATGGTTGTGTCTTGATTTGTTTCTATTTACTCATAAAATTGTATTGTTCTATAAAATTTAAGACTTGGAACCCAAGTGTTTACTGATTGTTCCTGGCAGAGGGTTGTAAAACCAGTCACTGTTTTGAAGTCACCATGAATGCATAGGACTCCCCCCACCTACTGTGGTCACTATGACTTGTGGGGTGAGTCAAAACATGTATTATATGTACCTAAAAGTGTGTGGTTGCAGGAGTACATTTGGTTTGAAGAAGAGAGATCTTTGATTGAGACAGAGTGGTATTTGAAGAAGCGGGATGACTAGACCAGTCAAGGCCTGAGCATTTTCTCTATGTGAGTGCCACTTTTTATGACTTGGATCATCATAATATGATCATATGTTGGTGTTGGATCCACTAGAAGGGTCTTGAAGTGCTTGGAGGGGTCTAATAGACAAAGCCCTAGATTAGAGCACCTAG
>MU225863.1:2085324-2099633 GCA_018584345.1 Thuja plicata
TTTACTTCGTCTTCCGATTTCAAACAGTTTAACGACAATATGCATCCGAATGTGAAAGTTTTTCTCAAAATGTAGAGTTCAATGTTCGTTTAGGCAAAAAAGTGTAACCCACTATTGTGGTATCACCTTGTGGTATAAAGTTTTGGTTGGACTATTGGATTAATTTTTGAGGCCACTGATTCACCCCCTCTCCCCCTCTCAGTTATTCTAACAAGATTTGATGCACCTCTGACTGTCACAACTATTTATGTAGAAAACGAGGATAGTCATGTGTTCCTCCTTCATTTGGAATGCAAAAATGTTGACATGGTAATGATAGAAGGTTTGGAGGGAAAGTAAACATCTTCAAGGTGATTTTATTGTATTTTGATTGACAAAGTTAATGAATGTTTTGTTTTTTTAATCAATAATGTTGACAAATTCCCTGTACAGTCACAATATTGTGTGTTTGTGAGCATTTTCTTCTATAAAAAAGGATTGAATCTAATTTCTAATTGATTGGGAAGTGTAAGGACATGAATTGACTTTGTTTTGGTTCAAGTTAGGGCTCTAGTTATGGTTTGAAATGAAAGGAAGAAAGATTTTTCTAAAAAATTGGTTAAAACCATTTGTTAACAAGTCGGTGTAGACACCTAAAAATGACCTATTGATCTAATGCAATGACATTACTAATATTCCTCTTTAATTTATTTAATAATCTTTATTATTTAATAATTTATGTCTTTCTACCATATTCTAAGATCAAAATCATAATTTCTCTTTAATTTCATAATTAAGTAGTTTTAATTAGTTACTTTAATTATTCAACGTCTAATCAATATTTCATCACTTATTCGTCTACAAAATAATTAAATAATTAAACATTATTTAATTATTCCCTATCTCTTTATAATTAATTAAATAATCAAATTTAATTAATGTTCCCCCTTCACTAATTATTACATTTGTGTAATAATTAAATCAAATTCCATCTCATGGTTAAAAAATTACATGTATTTAAATAAACTAATTATCCCCCTCTCATGAATAAATAAATTATATTTATTTAATTAAACTAATAATTTCTCTCATAAATAAATAAGTAATTATTTATTTACAAAATATCTCCACATGTGCAAATAAATAATTTATTATTTATTTCAATCATAATTATCCTCCTAAATTCCTAACTCACACTCACTTTGAGTTAGCTTCTCAATCACAATTCCTTCCTCCGTAATTCTCTCTCCTAACTATTCAATCCACATTGTTAATTCCTCCCCCAACAATAAGTTAAGTCTTTAATCAATTCGATTTTCTAATCCATGCAATCAGTTAAGTCATCCATGCCATTTGTTAACTCACCAGTCTATTGAAGTCATCTCTCCAATCTATTTGCTAACAGGTCAATCAATCCCCTAATCATGGCAGTCAAGCAGAGTTGAACTCCTACTTACTTTGAGCTCAACTCCTCAATCATGGATTCTTGGTTGAAACCCCTAAAATCTTATAAATAGAGAGTCAAACCTTTGATTTTGGTAACCATAATTGCTTTAAATTCTCATGCTAGCATACAAACGAGCACTCATTTCCGAGAGCCCACGTTGCATAAAGAAGGAGAACACCATGGAAGGATTTTATGGTTTGCATATTCATTTTGTTTGAAATGATTTCATATTATTAGTCATTTATACTTATTATTTATCTTACATCTTTTCTTGATTATTGGGAATATGAATTGCTTTAATAATCTCTGTGGTTGAGATTTCAGTGTTATTGCAGGATTCTATTATACTTGATTACAAATGGTGAACCCGACGTGAAATTTGTTCATATCTTTCAAACCGCATTAAATTTTTTTATGAAAGTTTTTTGCAGGTTTATGTTGATCTAAGGAGGCCAAAATCCAAAATTCAATTTTTTCTCATTTTTATAAATTTTTAATGATATTTCATAAAAAAATATTTCTGGCCACAAATTTGAGTTTCTTTTCAAACAAATTACATTTTTAGAAAGGTGTTAAAATTCTACAGGGGTTTATTCTCTGTGATTTTAATTTTTATGAAAAATATTTGCAAAACCAATAGATCTTTTAAAAATAGTATGTTATGATAAGATGGGTCCCTAGGGCACAAATTAAGGAATTATGACCCTTTTTTTTCAGGTATTGGTGGACCCAAAAAAGCTACAATAAAAAAATTAGATTTTTTTTGAATTTTTTTTTTAATGATATTTCATAAATAAATAATTCTGGACACAAATCGACATTTTGTTTCAAAAAAGTTACATTTTTGGAAAGGCCTTGAAATTATACAGGGGATTTATTGTCTGTTATTTTAATTTTTCTGAGAAAAATTCTCAAAAAAAGAAAGATCTTTGAAAAGTTTTTTTTTGTGTGTAGGTGCAGGTGATAATCATTTTATCAAAAATATTGTTTCAAAACTAAAAATGACATTTGCTTCTCTTCTGTCTAAAATAACATTCTCTATTGTAAAAAGACACATTTTCGTTGTTGAAAATATGCACTTGATGTAATGAAAAAAGTAGCGGGCCACCAAACCACAAAAAAAACTAAAATTCAAAAGTTTGTTGAGAAACGAAAAAGAGAGCGAGAGATTAAACAAAACAAAGAACATGCACGCAAATTAAGAATCGAGGCACTTGAGGAAGAGATCGGTTACAGAGGTCTTATAAATACATATCTAGACAAGGTAAGAGAATTTCTTGAGAAGTTCAATTGTTATTATATCAATACTAGCACGCTTATGGATTATCAGATCTAAATTGCTAGGATTTTTTGGTACTAACAATTTCTTGATAGCTTGTAGCGTGGAAGCAGCTTAATTTTTTCTAAATATTAAATCAATTCATTTGTATTTTGGTGCTTAAAAAGAAAAGTGTATGCTGAAACATCACAATCTCATCTTTCAAATTGGTGCATAAAATTGACGTGTGGTTAACAAATGAACAAAACAAAGAACTTTTGAAATTGGTGTACTTAAAACTAAACAAGGCAAAGAACCTTTGAAATTACTGCACTTAAAACTGAACAAGGCAAATATCATTTGGTTTGGGCTTAAAATTGAACTTGTGTACTTGTATGGATGGTATCTCAGTTCATATTTGATCTTTCAGTGCTTAATATGATTAACTGTGTGTTTTGAGTCTTTGGTGCGGTTGTACACTTTGTTAGGATAAAAACCTTTTTAATTTTTCTAGAGAGGCATGTCTAGGAAAAACGCTTCTTCCTCAGAGGACAACCTCAAAGTGGTAATCCTTCTGATCGTTATATAAACAAGACGTGGGCCAAAGCCCTTAATGTCTTATATCTAGCCAAGCTTGGGCGAGGTGTGTTGATGATAGTTTGGATCGGGTGAAGTATCCCTAAGTAGCCAGCATGATCAACTAGTCTCTTAAGTGAGTCACACACATACAAACTGATTGGATAGACACCACAAACCTTACTATAACCTGGTTAATTAGAGACCTACCTGGTTCACCTCTGAATCAGGTGCCTTATTATAGTAAAAGGGGTTGCATAATTTCCCCCCAAGATTCCCAAAATATGTGTTCTAGGGTATTGTGTTGATGAAAGAGATCTTCATTCACATAGAAATAATACCTGCGAAAGGCAAAAACACAGGCACCTACGTCGTCAATCTTCATGTCCTAGTAGCGTGATAATTGTTGTGTGAGCTGACGAACATCAAAAGAATTGGGGCTATAACATTACTTCTTGAAGCTAATTGATCATAGATTAATCTGATTGTTTCTGTTTTGATCGTGTGAAAACCTTGCAGCTTGAAAAAGTTGTTGAACATATACTGGTCATTTCTTCTTTTTTAGTCAGTCCTGCAGCTAAATTGAGTTTTGTGATTGTTGAATTTGTACGTGTCTCAAACATTGGTCCTACAATATCGCCCAATTAGAATCCAATCAAAGAACCAAGCAGATCTAACAAATAGGTCCCAAAACATTCCATTTGTCTCTTATTGTGAAAATTGGTGATCAGCATACCCTTGCATATTCATCTAGCATTTTTAGCATCGTTCCTAGCATAGAATGTTGCATAGTCATTCCATTTTTTCATAGTCATCATTATAACCCAGAAAATTCAAAATCCCAAAAATATAGCTTACATTTCCTAGAGGTTAATATTTCCACCTTTCAATGTCTTTTGCAGATTAAAGGGTGCATTTCCTTAGGACATTCCACTAGTGGCCTTGCATATTATCTTGGCTTCATCAAAATTTTGTCACCATCATCTTGCCTTGTCTTAGGAACCTATCATTCTGGTTAACACTTGTCCTAGACAAACATCATTCCCAATATTAGTCATCTTTGTCCTACCTTTTTGAAGTCAAGATTGTCCACAGAATCATTCAGGTCTTACCTCAAAGAGTTCATCTTGGAAGTTTGTAGAATCTCTTTTAGGTCATATCACCTACATTTTAGGCAACATCATAGTCATTCATTCCTAGATAGCCTCAACATCATATTACCAGAAAATCCAAAAAATAGGTTTCATTTCTCCTCTGCGTATGTCATTCACAAGATCACAAAAGAACAAAATCAGAATGGATCCCAACACAAAACCCATACATAATCCCAATAATAAAACTGATGTTCTTATTCAAAAGACCCGACGACTAGATTTCAATGATCCAGAGACTGTTCAACATCTTGAGAAAACACACATTGATATCCCATAGTTACCCCCTATCCCTCCACCAGAAGATGAATTCTCATTTAAGAATATCAAGGCTAAATGCAATGAAAAGGAAGAAGTCAACGATTCCCTAGAAACTCCTGAAGTTATGGTTGTTGTGGGATCACTATTGACAACTAACCCATATGCATACTTCAAAATGCTTGCACAGAATGGTGCCAAACTACCCACTGGATACAACACCTCCTCCATAGTAGAAGCCACCCCCATGTCTTTGTCTTGGCTCGCTTCCGCAGCACCCCTTCCAATCAATTCCATTTTACCTTCTACCAACCCCAATCAAAACACCTCCCAAGTGACCACATCGTCCACCACACTAGGTATCCAGCAAAACAACCCTCTCTTTGCCAATTTTCTACCCATAGCTAGCACACATAGTACCAAAAAAATACCCTCCATTATGACCTCAACCCATCCAATGGGTACATCCAATATGGCTCCACCAGGTCACAATCCCAGTAGCTTTTTGACAGGAGTTCCCCATATCACTCAGGGGACATCCCAACAATAATCCATGAATAGTCTCCCTATTGGTGTTCCTTCCAATTCAGGAAACCACCAAATCAATCAAGGGACACCTCCACATCAACCTCCCACCAATCCCAACTACTCAAGGATTTTGGTTGCCTTTTTGAAACATCATGTAGTAACTGGGCCTAGCACTTCCAACCCTACAACACTACCTCAACATAAACCTTCATACGTCCCACCACCTCAGCAACAACCTTCATACTTCCTACCTCCTCAGCATCAACAACCATTCATCCCACCACTTCAGTAACAACCTTCATGCATCCCACCACCTCAAAAACAATCGTCATTCGTCCGACCACCTCAACAACAACCTTCATATATTCCACCGCCTCAACAACAACTTTCATATATCCCACCACGTCAACAACCTTCACACTTTCCACCACCTCATTAACAACCTTTATATATTCCACCATCTCAACAACAATATCCATACATACAATCTCCTCAACACATTCCTCATCCTCAGTATCTTTTGCATGTTGCAGCCATAATATACTCCATCACCTTAGTTCATCCCATCACATGTGCTAGAAATATACACTAACATGGGTTACGGGCCCTCGTATATCCAGACACTATCTTATAATAATGGGACAACTTTCTTTGATCCTAACATGGTTCCATCTACACTGATGCCCACTGAAACCTCTGCCCAACAACTACAACTTCTCCAGCAACAAGTCATTAACTTGCAAATAGGAGCTCCCAAGAGGTCTTACACTATTGTTAATCTTAGTCCTCACCCATTTGATAGGACATTACACATGCCACCTTTTCCACACAATTTTGAGATGCCAAAATTTGACAAATACAAGGAAAAGGGCGATCCCCGAGACCATATATGAGAATTATTCACAACTTGCATAAAACTGGCCTACGATGACACTTACTTGTTGAGATTGTTCCCACATAGTCTCAGTGAGTAATACATGGAGTGGTTTTCCAGACTTCCTACGGGGATATGATCCTGTAATGAACTAACTGAGAAATTCATATCCAACTATTCACACAACATTATCATGGAAGTAATGTTAATGGATCTCTACACTACTAAGCAAAAGAGTATTGAAAAATTTGCCTAATTCTTACAAAGATGGAGAAATGTTGCCTCAAAGGTGTCTTTCCACGTACCTCCAAAAGAGAAGATCCATATATTCATAAAAAATAGTCAATTGGACATGATGTGTGAATTAAACTCCCAACAAATTGAAACCTTTGAAGAGCTAGTTGAACAAGGACTAAAAGAAGAAAGATAAATCACCATAAAGGGATCCATCGAGAAAGAGAACAGTAAATCAACACCTTATGAAAAATCCAAGTATTGTTCTAAAAACAAAAATGTGACAAACGATAGCATTGTTGATGCTAAGATGGTCCAACCAGTCATGCACATACAACCACCACCACCAACTGCTCAACAAACCCAATCATTACAAACTACCCAGAGGGTTAACAACACTAACACAGTGAACCAAGAAGTTAACCAGACCTACCAAAAAAGTCTTGCAGGAAATCACATCACTCCTCCTTGAGACTTTAAGCCTCTTTTTATGACACCCAAAGGTGATTGCATTAAAAAATCATACAAACTTTTATTTCAATACACAGAAAAATAGAAAAATATGACTTGCTCTCATCATAGAAATTATTCAAATATTGAAAGAAAAATTGCTGCTCTACATGTCTATGGAGATTCCAAGTTAGTCATCAATGAAATGAATAATGAACATAAAAAAAATATCACAAATTGCTTCCATATAAAGGAATAGTTGACAACCTAAAATAGTATTTCAAGATAGTTTGATTAAAGTACCCCATGTAAATAATAAATCAACTTACTTGTATAAATAATTGGATCACTTTAGAGATTTCAAAATATAGTCATAAATACAAGTTCCTATTTGATAATCTCCTAATTCCAACATATGATGTTCCTAAATTAAAAATGGTATGTGAAATTATCAGTCCCGATTCACCATGGTATCAAGACATATATGCCTATCTTTGCAAAAAACACAATTCCACCAAACATATCCAATAACTAATGCAAAACCTTTATTTGGCACTTATTCCACTTCATATTTTTAAAACATAATTTATTAAAAGAACTTTGATCTCTTATGATTTTTAGACAAATGAGAAGCTAAAAAACTTTATGTGAGGTACTCAAATGTATCTATGGGGCACACTCCTATGATGTTACTCTTGCTAAGAAACTTCTCATAATGGGCTATTATCAACTTACAATGAACAAGATGCATATCCCTTTGTGAAAAAATGTGTACGGTGTTGACAAAATAATGATTTGATATATGAACCATCTCAAGCATCACAACCAATTATTACACATTGGCCCCTTTAATTTTGGGGGCTCAATCTTATTGGCAAAATCCATCCTTCATTCTCCAAAGATCATAAATTCATAATAAATACAACCAAATACTTCACAAATTGAGTTTAATTCATTCCCTTGACCTATATCACTGACAAGAAAGTCACAAAGTTTATTCTAAATAAAATTGTAGTCATTATAACATCTAACTTTCCATTGTCACAAATAATGGTAAACCTTTCAAGAGCCAAGGCGTACACAAACTTTACTAGCAATTTCATATCCAACAATGCTTTTCCAATTTGTATTGTCCATAAAGCAAAACCCTCTAAAAAATACTCAAAAATATAGTTAATGAAGTTAGTTATGATTGATACCTACAACTTGATTTTGCCTTATGACCTTATCACACTAGTATTTGAACAATAGGTACGATAGCTACACTCTATTTATTGGGCTTCAATTATGAAGTTGTCTTGCTAATCAAGATTGAGTTTCCATAATTACAACATATTCTCCTTGAGGAAGAATATCGAGTTGCATGATTATGTGACCTACAACTCTTAGATGAAAGGTGCCTCAATGCCTTCATCTTTGTGCATATCAAAATCACCTTTGCCAAAATTAAAAATAAAAAATAAAAACCAATGAATTTGAAGTTGGAGGCCTAGTGCTTAAAGAAAATCAAGGAGATCTTCAAGGTATAGGAAAGAAAGACAATTTTGAGTCTAATTGGTTAGGACCTTTCATCGCCACGACTAAGTATGGATCAAGATCTTACCAACTTGCTACACCAAAAGCTCAATTGTTGGATGAACCCATGAACATCATGTTGGAATTACTGGAATGATGTACTGAGAGGGGAGGGGTGAATCAGTACCTCTAAAACTTTTATGTGATTATCCCATTAACCTTTGTGTCATCAGATTTTTATATTCACCTATCTATCTGTTCATCTTTCTTTATGGATGTGAAATCATAACATAAGTTCTTTACATGTGTAAACATTCAAGAAAGATACATGAAAGTAAATAACACACAACACAAGATATGATATCACAGAAAACTCCTGTTAGGAAGTAAAAACTACGGTGGGGATGTCACCCACAAAACTTCACTATATGCAGATAAGAAGGGAGCCGGTTAAGGCGTACAATTTGATCACTTCTGATGATCTACCATGTTAAGAGTATTAGAGTGGAGACCTATTAAGATCTACTTTGTTTGAAGCTTTACCAACACCGTTAAGTGTGCACTTTATTAAGAGATTTGTCAAGAACTGTTAAGTCCACCTTCTACTCAAGGATTTCTAATGTGATGCACTTGTTAGAATGCAACTACATTATAAATGTTGATCTGATAGTATATGCAATCTCTAATTGCTGATAACATATCCTATAAATCTTACCATGTATTTGTAATCACCTTGAGTGATTGAATGATACCTTGTCTCTGCTCATTGGTAGCCTTGTCTGTGTTCTTGAGAACTGATATGATCTGTTCCCGAACTTTGCATGAATTCACTTCTGTTGCTTAGATGCTCTTCATGGCTATAACCATTTTTCAACTATATCTATTACAATGATGGAACATCTATATATACTAGTTTCTAGGTTCATTCTTGATTCACGCTTTTCAAGTTAACTTTATATCCAAGGTTTACAACTTGACCTTGATCTTTAGTTAGTTATGTTTTAGATCTGTTAGGATGCTTTAAAACAATTACAATATACTATCTTGACCCTCAAGTAATGATTTAAAACAAATTAAAACTCTATAAATAGAATTACAATGTTTTATCTGACGTGGGAAGTCAGATCCACTATTTGCGGGTTCTGTAACTGACTGTCGGTTCTGATAGTCAGGATGCTCTATCATTCTGTCAGGTCCCTTTCATTCTTTACTCTGTTGGGCTTCTGCTCCGTCAGTGTCCCTATATTGAACTGTTCGTCGGGTTCCTTGCCTTTTCTGCTCTTTCGACGATGTTCATAAACTGTACCATCGGTGATGTCCTTTATGCTTTGTCGTCGGTTCAACACTTGACAGTGCTTGTCGGGCAATTCTATACTTAGCATTTTCATGACAAGCATTGTCATCTCGTCGGTTATGCAGTGTGTTGTCTGTCGGGTATGTCTATACTGATGACCTTTATCATGTTTTTCACTTAAGTATAATAATGGCAAAACTTAATGTCATCAATCTCCCCCTTTGACATTAGTATCAAAAACTGATATGTGCAACATACTTAATGTATTAGTATGTACACATGTGTATACTTCATCCTTAGTCATTTTTCTTTTAGTCATGAAATGAATCCCCCTATGCATATGCTGGTAAGTGTAAGTTTATGTACATATAATTGCCTTCCCTTTTTTTTGTTTCCTTTTTCTGATATTTGATATATTGTACATATCTATTTTTACATATCTATTCCTGATGTACATACAACATACATTTCATTTTCCTCCTTTTTTGATAATAAGGGCAAAGGTACTTTCAACTTGTCAAAAATGTGGGAGTGTGAGGCTTTGATTTCCTCCATCATCTTCTCATATTTATCCTTCAAATTTTCTAGAGCCATGTGCTCAAGTAATATCCTCATATGCATATCATAGATTTTGTCTACCACAGACATCTCCGGGGTCAAGATCAGATTCCTTGCATCTGTGATGTGTTGTTGCAGAGCAGTGAGGTTTGGCAATATGTGAGCCTGTAGCTCAGTAACCTCATTCCTGAATTGTGTCTCTGCATCCCATATTTCTTGTCTTGACTTGTTTACCTCTGTGATCTTTTCATGATGCAACTTTATTGCATTTGCATCAAAGGTTAAACTTTGTGCACTTGCTGTCAGATCTAAATCTAATTGGGACAGGTTTTCACCATTCTCTTTTGTGAAATTGTCAAGTGCGCACATTTTTTGTACTGAGGTAATAGCTTATGCAATCATTGGTTCTAATTGACTAGCTAATTAAGAGAGCTTTACCTTGTTTTCTGCCACTTCTTGGCTGATCTTCTCAACTAGTTTGAGTTGATACTTCTTCTCTGCCCATTCTTTCATTGCCTGCTCTGCATCTACACTTTGAGTGGTGATGGCGTCGGTAAGAACTGCAATTTGTTCCATGACTGATATGTCATTTTCAAGTTTTACCTCAGGAATAAGTTGATGTAGTATATCCCTTGCTTTGTCAAGTGCTTGGGCTTCCCTATGTGCTTTTCTCATTTTCTCCTGTAGGGCTTTTCTTTGACATATCACTCCAAACTTTTAAAGTGATTCAGCATCTAAAGTGGATACATCCCACTTGGGTATTTCGATCACCTCATCAAGTGTTACAGCCAAGATATCTTTCTTTATAACTTTCTTCTTCTTTTTCTTTTAATGGGAGACGGACTGGTGAACTACCAGTTGTAGATCTTGAGATTGGATTGATTTGGTAGGTGAAGGTCAAGAAGATGATGCTTCTTGTTGCTTCTGTTCAAAATCCACCAGTTGGTTGTGTGAAGACGTCTCTTCAGTGGCCTTAGGTGTATCAAAAAATTTATCTTCCTTTTCCTTCATGCTATTATCTTGCTTAACTTCTTCACTCTTTTATTTTTCTTCATCCTTTCTCAATGTTTCATCCTTGTTAGTATCTTCTCCTTTGTCCTTGTCAATAGACAACTTTTGCTGAGTTTTGGTTGCATCCTTCATCTTCGTGTCTGTATCCTTTTGTGTGTCTGATGCATCTTTAGTTTCATCATTACCCGTGTCCTCAGGTATGTTATCATCTTTCTTAAATGATTTCTCCTTACTAGAGTTAACATCAATAGCTTCTATCAATATTTGTAGGTTGGTCAGAGTATTTACCTCTGCAGTGTTAGTAAGTGTGTCATGTCCATCGGTATCACCTTGTGCAACAGTGACATCTTCATCTTTTTGCACCTCTTCTGCAGGGTCTTTTCCTGTAATGTCATTAACGATATTATCCAACCATGTTTCATCATTGACATCCTCATTTATGTTACCTTTTATTGTCAATTCTTCTTTGGTAACCTCTTTCAATTCTGTTGTTCTTGAAGTAGATGCCATCGTATTTTCAAATTTAGGGCTTTCCGTAATCTAAACACAGTGCAGTCGGTGATTATAGGTACTTACTAAATCTTTGTGATCGCTCATGAATCTATTAAGTCATGTTTGAATCTTTCTGAGGTCGCACTTCAATCTGTTATGCTTAGCTCTGCTTTGTTGCTCAAAAATCGCGGGTGTGAAATGAGTTCTCTTGTCGCGATTTTATAACATTTTGTGCCCTAAGTTGTCATTAATGCCCAACAACTCATTGGTGTACAAATACTGAGTTCGTCGGTTGAGGCATAAATAACATCATCGGTGTAGGCGCAAAGTTTCAGGGTGGCTAGCAGCTTTGGTGTTTTCACCGATGATTGTCAATAAGATGACAACGACAACCTCTATCAGCTCAAAGATCACCAATGTCTGTCGGTTACACTTAGCGACTTGGCTTTTGTGTAATGCCTGATACATTTTGGTTAGTGTCAACTTTACTGTGTGTGTTCATCGATGCTTTTTGGTACCCATTTACCGATGGAATTATTTTTTAATAATATTACAAGTAACAATATAATGCATCTTCAATAATGCTAATTTTGTCAATATGATCAATGAGTAATGGAACTGATGCATAATATAACTTGTCATAATGCAGTTCCATACTTACATGTGCAACTTAGTTGGGAATAGTGATGCCACCAGATCCATTGGATGGGGTGTCATCATTTGCATTGCTTGTTCCAGCACCTTCAGTGTTAGTAGATTTTCTCCACATCTTGTTTCTCATCTTCTTGATGTCATCAATGATGTTTCCATTGGGATGAGTGCTTGTTTCTGTCAGTCGGTCTTTGCAATCTTTTATCACATGTCCAACCTTATGACAATGTAAACATGTCATACCTGGATTGGTCCATCCTCTTGGTCTTCTCGTCCATTTTCCTCTACAATTGGTAGAAATATGACCATACCTTCCACATACTGTGTAGTTTACCCATGTGTTATAGTCCCAAATGTATGAGTTACCGATTCTTGTCAGTTTATAGCCATTATCAGGTTCTTTTGGTGTCCATGATTTCTTGTTCTTTTTCCAACATTCCTGATGTGTATGTCCATTCATTTTCCAGGTAGGACAATACTTGTCCATGTAGGTTTCCTTCTTTGGATTTGTCACCTTTGATCTGCATTCATGTGCCTTGTGTCCTTTCTTGTGACATTTATAACAATTGCCAATGAAAGTAGATTATGATTGAGGAATACCTTTCATTTTGTTTTTGCAAATGTTTGAGGTGTGGCCTGGATTTCCACAGTGATTGCATGATAGCTTCTTGGTTCTTGGAGTTGTATAAGCATTCCTTTGATCTGATTGATTAGATTATTCTCCATTGTTGGTGTACCCTAGACCTATGTAGTTGTTGACTCTTCTTTTTCCGTCAAGAAAATCATCCATTCTTTTATTGCTATCTTCAGTTTTCTTGATTAATTCATTATGCTGATTCTAAATTTTGACTTCATGCTTTAGCTTTTCATTCTGTTCTCTTAGCTCATCGATGATCTGTATTCTTTCAATGAGTTTAGTATTTAGTCTGTTTTTCTCTTGACTCATAAGAATAATCTGATTGGTAATCTCATGGTGATGATCAGTAAGTCTTTGCATCTCTGAATCTTTTTCTTGTAGCTTCTCTGTGATTTTCCTCCTATCATCAATAGCCAATGTTCTCTCTGATTCAACTTTTCTTGAATCATTCATGACATCAATCATTTTTACCATCTGAGTCTCTTGACCGATTTGTAACATTTTGATTTGCTCTGTCAGATGTAGATTGACCTCTTGTAGACTTGTGATCTCTTCTACTGATGTGTCTGATGCTTTGCTTGTTGTTGATTTAGTTGAGTTGAAGTAATCTGGGATCTCCTCTTCTTGATAATATTTTTCATTAAGCCTAGATCCCATAATCTTTCTTTCATCAAGCAACTTTCTCATGCTTACTCTCACCTCCTTGTACTGCTGATAGTAAATCTAAATTTGTAACTGCTCATTCTCAACAGTCTTGTCCAGTCTATACTTTTCCATTGTCTTGATCTTTTCTCTTAAGTCTTTAAGCTTTTCAAGAAAGAGACTTAGCTCTGATACCAATTGTTGGAATTACTGGAATGATGTACTGAGAGGGGAGGGGTGAATCATTACCTCTAAAACTTTTATGTGATTAGCCCATTAACCTTTGTGTCCTCATATTTGTATATTCACCTATCTATTTGTTCATCTTTCTTTATGTATGTGAAATCATAACATAAGCTCTTTACATGTGTAAACATTCAAGAAACATACATGAAAGTAAATAACACATAACACAAGCTATGATATCACAGAAAAATCCTGTTAGGAAGTAAAAACTGCAGTGGGGATGTCACCCACAAAACTTCACTATCTGCAGATAAGAAGGGAGCCGGTTAAGGCTTATAATTTGATCACTTCTGATGATCTACCCTATTAAGAGTATTAGAGTGGAGACCTGCTAAGATCTACTTTGTTTGAAGCTTTAGCAACACCGTTAAGTGTGCACTATGTTAAGAGATTTGTCAAGAACTGTTAAGTCCACCTTCTACTAAAGGATTTCTGATGTGATGCACTTGTTAGAATGCAACTACATTATAAATGTTGATCTGATAGTATATGCAATCTCTAATTGCTG
>MU225863.1:2099683-2123631 GCA_018584345.1 Thuja plicata
GAACTGTTAAGTCCACCTTCTACTAAAGGATTTCTGATGTGATGCACTTGTTAGAATGCAACTACATTATAAATGTTGATCTGATAGTATATGCAATCTCTAATTGCTGATAACAGATCCTATAAAGTTTACGATGTATATGTAATCACCTTGAGTGATTGAATGATACCTTGTCTCTGCTCGTCGGTAGCCTTGTCTGTGTTCTTGAGAACTGATATGATCTGTTTCTAAACTTTGCATGAATTCACTTCTACTGCTTAGATGTTCTTCGTGACTACAATCATTTTTCAACTATATCTATTACAATGATGGAACATATATATATATATATATATATATATATATATATATATATATATATATATACTAGTTTCTAGGTTCATTCTTGATTCACGCTTTTCAAGTTAACTTTAGATCCAAGGTTTACAACTTGACCTTGATCTTTAGTTAGCTATGTTTTAGATCCATTAGGATGCTTTAAAACAATTATAATATACTTTCTTGACCCTCGAGTAATGATTTAAAACAAATTAAAAGTCTATAAATAGAATTACAATGTTTTATCTGATGTGGAAAGTCAGATCCATTATTTGCGGGTTCTTTAACTGATTGTCAGTTCTGATAGTCGGGTTGCTCTGTTAGTTTGTCGAGTTCCTTTCGTTCTTTGCTCTATCGGGCTTCTGCTTTGTCAGTGTCCCTATATTGAATTTTTCGTCGGGTTCCTTGCCTTTTCTTCTTTGTCGGCGATGTTCATAAACTGTATCGTCGGTGATGTCCTTTATGCTTTGTCATCGGTTCAACACTTGACAGTGTTCGTCAGGAAATTCTATACTTAGCATTTTCATGACAAGCATTGTCAATTTTCATGACAAGCATTGCCATCTCGTCGATTATGCAGTGTGCTATCTATCGGGTATGTCTATACCGATGACCTTTATCACATTTTTCACTTAAGTATACTAATGGAAAAACTTAATGTCATCACATCATACACCTCAAGAGGTTATATGCACGACCCTTATAATATTTTGAAAATTTGGAAAAGTACAAAAAAAATAAAAAAATAAAGAGAAAAAATATTTTTTTTAAAAAAGAAGAAAAATCCCAAAAATAGTAAAGAGAAATATTTCAACCATTGGCAAAAAAATACTCTATCATTGCCATGGGAAAGTACCTCGGTGAGAAACTATGAATAGGTTCCAAGTGTAAAAGCTCCATCCACCATCTTTAAGGTCACTTGCCTCATTCCACCTCACCCACCTTCACCGTCATACATTAATACATCAAATGTTTATTCCATGCAGTAAATAAAACCACTCCTATGCTTAGAATGTCCACTCTGGGATAACTATGATGGCTTGGTTTCCATTCCACATAAAAAAACATTCATTTCCCTCGCATCCATACATTGTTTTTACCTCCCTCCCCTCACCATACACAATGAAACATCAAGCACTATGCTCCCTATGTCTAAGTCCCTCACATTCTCACCGTGGAATTCAACTAGATGGATTTGAAGACAATGTTCCTTCATGGTGATTTGGGGGAGGAAATTTACATGTCACAACCAAAGATTTTTTTTGAAAAAGGTAAAGAAAACATCTTTGTGTGGTTTGAAGCAATCTTCTAGAATGTCATACCAAAATTTGACACCTATGTGTTGTCCTTGGGATTTCTAAGGTCTAAATCTAGCCACTATATCTATAATAGATTTGAAAATGGTAACATTCTCATCATAGTCCTCTATGTGGATGATATGTTGTTTATTAGGAATGATAAAATAATGATTTTAAATTTGAAGTCTCAGTTAGCAAGATACTTTGAGATGAAAGATCTAGGTACAACAAATTATATTCTTGGGATTGAGATCATTGGAGATGAAGCTATTAGAAATCTTTAGATGAGCCAACACAAGTATGTTAACTCTATACATTGGATAGATTCAACATGAAAACTTCTAGGAAGTTGGTTGTTCCTTTTCTATAGGGGAAAAAATGTTGATGATTGTCCAAAAATTCCTTTTGAGATGGAGGACATAACTAGAGTTCTTCATGCGAGTGTTGTTGGCATCTTGATGTATGCTACAATTTGTACCAGGCTAGACATTTCCTAAGCAATGACAATCCTTAGTTAGTTTATAGCTAATTCTCCATGGGTGCATTGGGATGTAGTTAAGAGAGCGTTCAAGTGTTTCTAAAGTATTTCCAATTATTCTTTATGTTTAGATGGCTATCCTTCTAAACATCAACATTCACTTTGTATTTTTGGATATGTGGATTTGGATTGGGTAGGTGATATTAACATATGAACATCCACTAATGGATATGTGTTTATGATGTTTGATGGGACTATAAGTTGGATAAGTATGTGACACATTGTAGTCACTTTGTGCACTATAGAAGCATAATACATGAAAACTACTCATGACTGCAAGGAAATCATTCAAGTTAAGAGGTTGTGTTCAAACATTGGTTTAATGTAGGATAAATTACTATCTATTGTGATAGCCAGAGAGCCATTTTCTTAGTAAAGAATCCTACTTTCCATACTAGAATAAATCACATTGATGTATAGTTTTAGTTTTCTCATGATATGGTGGAAGATGGAAAGGTCACATGATGGAGAAGGTTGATACTTTGGTAAATATTATGGATGCATTAACAAAGCTAATAAGTACCAAGAGTCTGGATAGTGTACACTGGTTTTATGAGTTAAAAAATGTTAGGAGTTAAAAAAATTTAGAGTATCACTCGCAGCTCCAGAAGATGAAGTACGTAGACAGTAAGTATGTAGAAATTCTTAATTTTTTATAGAAAAAGTAGTATAATTTCACATATATCTTCAATAAAAATTTAAGTACAATGTAGGATGTAATTCCAAAACTAGTTTCAGGCTAACTACCCTCATCAATTGGACGAATTGTGAAAAAAAAACAAGGGAGGTGGGTGGGTATTAATACTCATCCCACCCCTATTCTCCAAGTGGCGCAGTGAGAGTAAAGGGGGCCGACCATGGAGTGGAATGCAACCCCATATAGGGGTGCGGCCACCCAAGGTGGTGGTTTACCCCGAGGGGTCCGCACACCACCAAAGTATTGATATTGTGGTGACTGATCATGTAGTGGGCGTTGATATTATGGCGAATGATCATGTAATGGGTGTTGATTTTGTGGCAATTGCTCATCTAATTGCTGGGAGGTGAGGGGCAGTAGCCCCGAACCTCTGGCCGATGTGAAGTGCCAAAATTTGTTGGTGCTTTTTCGGGAAAAAGAAGACCGACATTGTAAAACCCTAAAATGACCAATTTTAGAGGTTGCCCTAAAATGCATGTTATAAGCAGCTGAGATGCATAATGCATTGTAACATTGGTTTACTATTTTACTAGATAATAAGAAAAGTTGGACGACTGTGTAGGTGGACGTAGCCCAGGTTTTGGGTGAACCACGTTAAATCTGTGTTAAAGTTTTATTCTTCTTTTGTTTTCTACATATAATTTTTTATTCTTATATTGTTCTAGATCTGTCAAACCCTAACACAAAGGTGGCGGCATCCCCAAGGGGGCCACACACCAAAGGTGGTGGCAATCCCACAGGTGGCCGCCCACGTAAAAGAGTTCTCCCTTTGTAAAGAAACAAAGGGCCACCGCCATTAAATAAAATTTTAAAATAAAATGAAATTTAATAAAATAGGCAGGGGAGAGAAACACTAAGGAGAATGGTGTTGTGATCTGAACCTGCTACGAAGGAGGAATGAAGCCAACTTTCTTGGATTTCTCTAACAGATTCCCAGGAACGGTAAATGACGCAGTGTGGGGACTTCTTGGCATAACCGATGAAGAATAGAGTTTAGGGTGGCCCCCAAGTTTAAAGCTTTATCTGAAGAACTATAATTAAGCTTCATAACAGGGGGGCCCCTTTTCTCTGAGAAGGACCATCATGAAGATTAGAGAGAAGCACTGACTTATCTAACTGAGAAACTTTGTTGAAGCAGGAAAGAAAGAATTTCTTAGGATAACCACAAGCACGAAGTCTGGAATAGAACTATTTTTGAAGAAGATTGAAGCTGAAGCAATCAGACTCTTGAAGAAGATACCTCTTAAGTTCACTCATGATGAAGGATATCTTCTGATGAGGAGGATGCCAGGAGGAGTATATAATATACTAATAGGCATTGAGAGGTTTCTGAAAACACTTAGTGTCAAGAACACCACCGGCACTGAAGCGATCACCTTTGAATAAAGTGATGTCAAGAAGATCAATAGATCATGAAGAGACTGTAGGAGTGATTATGATCTCAGGATAGAAGCTCTGATACTGCTCAAATAAACTGAACAAAGAAGTCTCATCACCGATCCAAACACCCATGGCATCATCGATGAATCTCTTGTAGAAGACAAGAGAGGAGAAATCAAACTAAGAAAGGAGACGTTTCTCAAGCTGACAAAGAAACAAGCATGCATAAACAACAACAAAGTTACTACCCATGGCGGTACCCCTGATCTGTCTGTATAAAACACTATCAAAATCTAGATAATGTTCACGAAGAACAAGCTCAACAAGGCTCATAACCAAGGTAATCAGTCGCAAGTCCAACTTTTGAGATTTGAAAAAATCAACCACCATCTCATTAAGGGAAGAAAGACCCTCATCAGTGGGAATGCTCGGATACAGGGATTCCACATCAAATGTAAACAAGAGACAATCTAAAGGAAAAGACTGGTGATTTAGATCCCGAAGAAGAGAGAGAGAATCAAGAAGATGGAACTGCTGCTAAAGAAGAATCAGAAACATAAGATGATGAAGAAGCATAGAGAATCAAGAAGATGGAACACCTCAAAAGTATGCTAGGGTACCAAGTGTCTTTGTTTATCGAGGTAACTCTTGGCGGGATGTGGAAACTATTATGTTGGAACTTGGAGGTTGACAAGAGTTAATCTTTGATAGTTAATATTTATGGAGAGTTAATTTTAGGAGCTAGCTTTATACACATTGGATGCCCAAATGTGGATTTGTGAAGTGTCTATTTAATGGGTGTTGTTGTGTATGTAAAGTTGTCATAATGGAAGGATGTGTGTTAGTGAATTGGAAAGTTCTATATGCAACCTATCAAGAACATGACAAGTTGATTTTTTGGACACCACTTGTCTACCTAGGTGTGGGAGATGGTTTAGAAATCATGGGTTCCTACCTTTCATTTATGGACTCTATCAGTATGTTGGAGCTCTAGTTGTTCTAAGATGTCATTACATTGCCGGAATTACTCTAGGAATCTCTGCTGTCGTAACTATACTTGAAAGAGTTTAAAATATGATATTTTATTGCATTTGATATTTGTTGTTGACAATATAAATGATTTGTGCTTTGGTGTGTGTGTGTTTTTCATGAAAGTATTTTCCCATGTAAATTCAATTTTCACTATTTTATGTGTTAACGTGTTTGAGCTACTTTTGCCTTTGTGCTTCTAAATTGTAACTGATTAAGGGTTATAATAAATGTTTGCATTCACTTCCCTATTAGACTTTGCATTTGGAAGCTCGTTATTATACACTTAGCTTCCTTACATAAACTTCCAAGGTTTGCCCTTTAGAATTATTTCTTTATTAATCTCATATTCAAACATGCGACTACAAAAATCCTTCGAGAGGAAATCTAGCCTGAGATCATCCTTCCAATATGCCACTCATTGTAATTGCATTTCATACCAATTTTTGCTGCAATAATTTATCGATTAATGCACGTTTGAATATGTGTACAAATCATTTTGTTGGATTGTTTAATCTATTTAGATTTATTGGAAAGTGTCTCTGACTATAGTTGGGCTTAGATTATCATTAGAGACCATTTTGGTAAATTGTTTGAAATGTGTGTTTTGGATATTAAACTCATTTCTACAACTTGTAGAAAGAAAAATCTTTTGACTTGTTTTGATCTTGAAAATCTACACAATAATGTTGAAATTAATTCAATTTCATAATTGATAAGTGTAATCTTTTTAGATTTGATAAGGGAATGTGTTGCTATGTACTTTCAATAAGAATATTAAAACTTTTCGTTGGTTAATATATAGACAAAAATAATACTTTAGAGAACTTTTAGAAATATTTTCTTTTTTTTTTGTTCATTTGTGAAATTTTAAAAAATTCTAATGTTTAGAGATTCTTTTGATTAAAATTAATAAAACATATTAATTTTTTTTTCGAAATATTTAGAAAAAATTAAATTTGAAATATTTTAACAATTAGAGTACCATTTTCATTCATTCTCTTAATTTTATAAGCACATTGTGTTAGACATTCATTCTCTTAATTTTATAAGCACATTGTGAAAGAGGCTGACATTTTGAAAGATCAGCCTCTCTATTTAGTCATTTTCAAGTGTTTTTCAAATATTCTATCCATATTACAATCAATATAGCTATTACACCACCCTCGTAATGTGCTTCAAAGAACATACTACCTAGGCTTCTACCCAATTATTCCCCTGCAATATAAGGGGATCTAATGTTGTACATTAGAGATGCTTGTGAGTTGGTACCTACCTCTCCTTACGCGTGTGATTTGATGTGAGTGAGTGCCAACAAGAATCACAGTCGCATCACACTTTTGTTTTTGGTTGCAATATCAGCTAAAACAGCCAAAAACCATTAACCACCTCATGGTTGACCAATCCGGTTTCACGTTCAAAGTCGCCAGTTTCACGACGCCTGCTGGAAGACCGCTCCGTATAAAGAAAAACCGGCGTGTTGGGAAGTAGACATACAAAAAGGAAAAAAAAACAAAATCTTCTGTACACCTCCCCCCTCACCCGTAATTGCGAAATTTATCACATCAAATCTGTACAAAATTTGACTGCATATGTGGAGGTTTATTGATCAAATCAGGCAATAAAACCTATTATTCTGCCGATGCAAATCAGATTTTCAATGCATCAAAACCCTGCATAATAATCGAGCAATGTCGGTAACAGAGCTAAGGGAGCGGCATGTAGCTTCAACGGCAAGGGTCAATTCCCTAAGGGAGCGAATTAAAGAGAAGCGCCTTCTGCTTTTGGATACAGACGGTTAGTCCTTGTAATTATTCTAATTTTTAGGTGCGTGTGGAGTCGGTTTTAGGTTTAAATTATCTGCGTGGGCGAACGGATCGGGAAAATTATTTGACGGATTTTGTTGTCGTTTGTGTAGTTGCGACGTATGCTAAAAATAGTGGACGCTCGGCGGTGAACTTTAATAACGCGGATGTTGTGTGCTGTAGAACGCTTCAAGGCCACACCGGAAAGGTAGGAAATCTTTGTCTATGTTACGCTGTAGACTGTAGAATGTTATGTTGTTTGAGCTGGTGTTTGTTGGAAACATATTTCTTTATCGAAAATACAACGGAAAATTGGAATTTTTTAGAAGTAATACAGAGAAAATTTAGCACCTGAAAAATCATTATTAGAATTTGGAATATTATCGTTGACATGGGTTTGTATGAAGTTTTTATGTTTTCTTAACGTCGTGCTTCCTAATTTTGTGCACTAATAGATCGTTGGCTTATCTTTTAAGAAAATTGAAGTTCCGATAGATCTTATATGCGAATCATGTTAAACATAGAGTTTATCCACTGTAGTAACACAAAGATACTTAGAAATTTATTTACTAAATTTGTATTTTGGAAGAGTGAATCTTCAATCTCATTCTGAATTGTGATTTATCTTTCTTTTTCCTACAAGATTTTAGATAAAATGTATTTTTTCAGTCCTATTGACTTATTTTAGTTACTGGGGGACATTAATATATACATTTCAATATTTCAATGTTTGGTTTAATGGCAATTATTAATTTTTTTTTGAAAAAGAAATATATAAATTTTAGAACCACTGTCTTTGGGAAGCAGGGGACTACATTAGTTGCATGTTTTTCAACCTTTATTAGCGCATGTTTTTATGTGGATGGTTATTTTTAAATGGCATGCTGTATTTAGAAGAGCAAAGATTTTTTAATTTGACTTTTTTCTTATTTATTTCATAGCATGGCTGAAGTTACTTTCATGAAGTTGAATCATGTCTTATTCTAGTAATGGACATATATATGGTGATGTGACGCTCTTCATGGTACTTCCAGCCATTCATGTTGTCTTCAATCATCAATCCCCTTTCAGACAAACTGCCAGAATAGAATATATCGTCTTCCAAACATATGTAATGAAAAAGGGGAATTTTTTTGTTCTTTCCATGGCATGTTTGGGAACATAGATTAATTTATCCACCCAAAATATTGATGTCTTAAATGTGTCTTTAGGTGGACATTATCTGAGGTAAATTTTTTCTCAACAAATATGCTTGTGGTAAATTTGTGACTGAATAGTTTGCTATATTAAAATTTCCAGTAAACTAAAGCTCTGACAGGCCTTTTATGCAACTTGATTTAACTGTTGAAATATTTAATCCATTGTTTTTAGTAACGTTAACCTTTGGAAGCCCAAAATTTCCACATGTGGTCCGTTGTTTTTTATTAACTTTAACTGTTTAACATGTGAAAGCCTACAAATTTAACATTATGTTTGATGTCAAATATTTAAATTCTATAATCACCATCTTCAAGACACAGAGAAACTGCATCCAGTGCACAAAAAAATATTGTTTTTCAGTGCATCCTTATATTCTGATTTTTTTTCGTTTGACTAGTAAAAAATAGAAGAGGATCTCCTACCCAATAAATTAACAGCCTAAAAACATTTGATGTTCTCACAGTTTGCCGCAGAGGCGACGTTCACTGTAATTTAACTGCTGGGGAGCCTGGCCAGCCGATGTCGGAGCTCTCACGGACAACAAAAGCAAAAGAGTCTCCAATTTACGAGAGTCAGAGCCATTCACATTTTGGGTTGGAAGGAGGGGAGAATATTCAGCATTACCTTCTTATTGCTTTCACCTTTGCCTTTACTGAAACACTGTCACTGAAATTTGGAGGAGAAATTTCACTGCCAAACCTGCCTTCTCAACCTTTCCCTGCCTGGACATGGAGATTCAAATTTGAGAGAGCAGCAAAGAACATTAAGGTTGATTTGTGGAGTCGGCTCTGCTTCCTTTCATTCTATTATCCACTTCTGCAGAATTGCCACATGACAAACAGAGAGAGAAATCTTTATTTGAAGTCATACCACCATCCTTATGGAAACCTGAGAGTGCTAGTTGAATGAAGCAATGCAAATTAATATGGTTTCAGATTCCAAAGGGGATCCCGAAGCCCATAATTGATGTAGACCATTTTCGTCCTCTCTACTTGTTGTCCACTACAAGCATTTTGCCCGAATCTACGCCATAGTTGGCAAAAATGTCAGCGAACTTATTTGCTTCCTTGTAACAATGACAATATAAGAAGTCTAGTGAACCCAGAATTGACCATGCCCTATGGAGAATGTTCCCAATTTTCTGAGCTCCAACCTTATTTTGACAGTGTTGATGATGACTGAGGATTCAAGGCACAACTTTTTGATGCCACACTACCAAGCCAGTTGAAGACCCAGAATCAAGGCAGATGCTTTCATCTCATTATAAGCTCCATCATCCAACTTCACTGAAGCTACCCTAATAAGGGAGCTCGCATGATATCTGATAATTCACCCCACCACAGAAGTCCTTGGGTTCCCTCTAGAAGCTCCATTAAAATTCATTTAGAAAAAACTTGGGGGGACCTGGTGATGTGATCATCTGGCTTGAATTAACATCAGAACAGTGTTACCCGGAAATGTGTTTCCACCCCTAATGGCCAAGTTTCGGAAATGGAAACGGTTTCTGGGACAAGGGGACGGTGGGAAATGTTTCCAAGCCATCCCTGATTAGGCAGAATTTTAGGAAACCATTTTGGAAATGCTGGAAATGGTCAATGTGTTTCCTATCTGCGTTAACCATCCCAGGGATGGAATGCTGTTTCCGACGGCAGGAGGGAATAAAAAACATTTTATTAATATTTGCAAATTTATTTTTGAGACACTCAGGCCCCAAACGTCAGCCAACCCTAAAAACTATTAAAATATTAAAATCAGTGTTACCCGGGGACGTGTCCCCAGCCTAGACCCCCCCTTTCTGGAACGGGGACGGCTGGGGGACATCCCCAACCTGTTACTATGCATAATAGACTATAGTTAATACAAATTGAGTATTGAATCGGTTACTATTTACTAAATGGCATTGAAATGTTGTATGTTAAGGTTCTATGATGTTTAAATGGCATGCTTTGTCCATATTTTCATATGAATGTAATGTATATTTGCAAATTTCCTTATATATTTGCAAATTTCCTATATTTATAGACATCCCCTTTGCCGTTCCCTGCCGTCCCCAAAATTGGCAAAAATATTTGGCGTCCCAGAAACCTGTCCCCTGCCGTACCCGTCCTGGAAACTCGGGGTACCACTGATTAAAATTTAATAATTATAAAATTATAATCTTATGAAATCGCATATTTCCTGTGTACACATGATTCATATCGCAGGTTATAAACTTATAAATTATATAATATATACTACATACTATATTTCCTTCTGCCTTGCAGAGAAAAAATGGTGAATGAAAGAGAAATAATAGAGCCTGTGTGCAGAGAACAAAATAGTGAACACAGCTGTGAGTGTGAGCAGAGAAGAAAATGACTGTGACATTATATGATACATTGACTTTGAAGTTTCAGACTTTGAGTCTTCTGACACTATACTTTAACGTTAAGTCTTTAACTTTTCATTTTGTTGAAACTTGCAGCCTATGCGCATTTTGATATATGATATGAATTATGATATTTTTCATTGTTTCAATCATAGTAGGATAAATCATTTTAGGAAGAAACCGGCAAACCAAAAGAGTAGGATTTTTTGAAAAATCGGAGAAAAATCAGATTTGCAAAAAAACGTAATAACTTAAAGAAAAACAGTAAAAATTAGTTTAAAAATAAATAAATTATAGGGCATTTCCACATCATAGATATATTGAGAGCAAATAAAATTCAGAGTTACACTAGTAGATAGTAGAGAATAGATTTTCATCATTTATATACTTATCACTGATTACATTGCACAAAACATACCACAATAGAATAAAAGATAACTACATGGAGACAATTGTCAAAATGTCAATTACAACATAGTTTGTGACTTTGTACAAAGTCAACCTATAAACTCTAAGTACAAAGTTCCAAAAACTCAAAAGTAGCCACTGACATGATAGGGGACAGGAGGCCCTGCTGATGCTTCTCCTCGGAAAGTCCTTGACCTAACTCCTTCAACAATACTTTGAGAAATTTTGGCCTCTTCCATGATTTCAAGATCTTCAAGCTCAACAACATAATCATCATCATCATCATTGTCACTTTGAGGCGCAACAATCCACTCAGACTCTGGATCTATCTCGTCAAGGTCAATTGGGGAGTCATCCTCAATACTTCCTGTTTTTCTCCATGTATAAATTAGTCTTTGCCTACAAATGAAAAACACAATGAATACACTTTCAATGGAGTGCAAGTTATTAAAACTCCTACCTTGAGCTTTCTTCAGCTTCAAGCAAAGGTTGTGGTGAACAACCTTTGTCCATTCGTTTTTGTGTTAGACGGTTGCGTTTCTTGGAATGTATGTGTTCAAAAACACTCCAATTATGCTCACAAGTGGATGAGCTGCATGGCTGGGTCAAAATGCGTATCACCATCCACCTCAGATTTTTGCATTTGTGACCAAAACATTCCCACCATTGAGCTGAAAAACACATTATGGGCAAACAATATCATGTAAGAATATCTTTAAATCTTAACAGATTTCTTGATCATGTCAACAAAATAAATGGACTATCAAAAGTTTATAGAGTCTACTTGGTTGGAAGGTCGTTCTTTCCTCGGCAGCCCTAGATGAGAGAAAACCCGCTGCCTTCTTATACATTTGCAGCTCTGACATAGTGGTTTTCAATTTCTCTGTGCTTTGAAACATTTTTTCCATGCACCTGAACAAGCCTTGTGTGATCTCAACATTAATCTCTGTGAAATTTGTGGTGTAGAAAAATGACGGATTGAGAAAGTATCCTGCAACATGAAGAGGAGTGCATCTGTCCATCTCATCTCCTATCAATTATGTCCCATAATGGTTGATACCTTGTCCTGTCATTTTCTAACCTACCCTTCATCACCTCCTTGGTCCTATCCATGGCCTCATACAAATATCCCATTGGGGATTTATCCCCGTCCACTAATCTCAAGACTTTTAGTAGAGGCTCTGAGAATTGTACGACCTGTTCAATTGCTTCCCAAAAATTGATAGAATATATGTAGTCTGCCACTCTTATGCCATTTGTTTGACTTGAGAATCCTAAGTCCATCCACTCCGTTGAAACAAACATGCGTCTCAAGTTCATTTTTTGTTGAACTAGAGTTTGTAGTGTAAGGAAGTGTGTTGCAAACCTTGTCACCCCTGGTCGAACCAGCTCCTCGCCCCCTGTGAATTAGCGCATCATACTCAAAACCCTTGTGTGATGGTAGATATATCTAGTAGCTGTGCAAGCCTTTTGCAATGCCTCCTTAACCTATTCAATTTTCGCAATGTCCTCTAGGGTTAGATCAAGGCAATGTGTTGCACATGGGGTAAAAAACATGGAGGGGTATTTGTCTGTCAACAGTTTCCTAGCAACAACACAAGCAACAACATTGTCTGTAATAAATTGAACCACATTTTATGGTCCCACATCCATGACTACTGAGTCATACATCTCGAACAATGCAGTTGCAAATTGCATTATATTTGATGCATCCACAAATTTTAGAAATATAGTGTCTGTATCACAAGAGATGAGGAAGTTGGCGAGGGATTGGTTCCTTTTATCTGCCCATCCATCTGATATAATGGTGCACCCACTACTAGCCCACACTAACCGATGCTCATCAACAACATGTTGAACATCTTTTATTGCATCATTGAGCATACCAACCCTCATTGTCTCATAAGACGAGGCTTTAAACCCAAGCCCTGCAGCTGCAACACCATCGATCATAGCTTGCCAATATGGAGATCTGCAAAAATTGAATGCCGAAGTAGAGGAGAAATAATAATTTGAAATCCCCTTCATTGCCTGTTCATGGACAGTTTTCCTCCACCCCGAACTCTCCAAAGTGGTTTGCAATCCTGGCGTAGTACGAGGTGCGAAGAAATTGTTGATGTTCCCTCCAATTATGTTTGGGCCATGTTTTGTAGTAGGTGTTCTCCCACTACTCTCAAATTCCCCGAAGCCCTCCCCTCTACCATCTTCCTCATTTGATCGATTCCTCCTAACACCTGTAGCACTGGAACCTATTTCAAACCCAGTTCTTGCCTTTTTTGCCTTCTCTGGAATTTCATCAAGAGATTTTTTGGCCTGGTATGCAACATTTGCAAGGCATTTCAGGCATACTGTAGTGTTATTTCCCGGTTCTTTTGACAAATGCAATTTGAAGCGGTATATTCCACCACTAACTTCGTTTAGACACCAAATGCATTTAACCTTTGCTGTACTATTGGCAATCGGTGTGCAATGTGTCCATGCAAAGTCTTTGTCACGCGGCATTGCAGATTGAGAATCAAATCTGCAAAAGCATTTTAATTCAGCCTTTAGCATTCTAATGTTCAAGTGGGTTAGTTACTCAGCCTTTGCAACTCTATCACAATTTATGTATAACAATCTAAAACATAAAAATACGTAATCATTCATTAATGAGATTGTGAAGGGGCCCCTACTCTTCAAATTCCAGTCTACATTTTACTATAGCATACACAATATTAATTATAGTTAAATATTGCATTATTGACAGAACTGAGACTACAAAACTAAAACCTACTGTTATAAAGACCAGTTGGCTCAACATAGCAAAACCACAAGATAGAACTAACTAGAATGTATAGGGGGAAATTTATTTTGAACATGTTGCTGTTTTTAACCCTACAAAATAGATTTTTCTCAAAAAGCTCATGCACAGTCTCCTTGGAGTACCACTTGCTTAAGAATATACAAGTTCAAGTTGAATTGTATATAAGTTCATGCACAGCGTCCTTGGAGTACCACTTGCTTAAGAATATTACCAGCTCTGCGCTATTCAATTCAAGTTCAAATGTATAACAAGTTCAAGTTCAAGTTGATCATCAATTTCTCTGTTCAACTACTTACTGCAGACATAAAACTAAGACAATAAATTTCCTATTAGGAGGCATGCTTAAGAATATTACAAGTTCAACTACTTCATGAAGACGTAAAACTAAAACACAGACTCAACTTCAGATTATAAATTCCTTACATTTTTTGAAAAAATATTGGGCTCTCATATATAATTTTTCTTATTTGGGAACTGTTGGCAAAAATCTGTAAAGATGACAAAAATGTTGGACATTCAATAAGAAAAATTATATATGAGAGCCCAATATTTTTTCTAAAATCATTGATTACTATAATCATACAGAAATTACTAAAATCTGCAAAGATGGCAAAAAATGTTGGACATTTAACAGAGGGAAATTATATAATCATTTAATAGAGGGAAATTATATAATCATTTAATAGAGGGAAATTAAGGGAGATTTTAGTAATCTTATATATAATTTTCTTATTTTTTCTAAAATTATTTTTCTCATGTTGGATTATATATGATTAGTAATTTCTGTATGATTAAGAAAAATTTCCCTCTCATATGTAATTACTAAAATCTGCTAAGATGGCAAAAATGTTGGACATTTAATAGAGAGAAATTCTTTAAAATTTGTAATCCATGTATATTTGTTTGCGACCATTATACAATATCAATGAATTTTTATATCCCTCATTAATTTGTTCATCATTTAGTTTAAACATGAAAAATTCAGTCAAAACAATAATCTGAGTATGCTAATCTACAAACAGAAGGAAGAACATCTTCAAAGCTATGCTCCACAGAGTTTCTAGGACGGGGACGTTTTAGGGGACTGGGACGTGTTTCCGGTACGGGTATGGGTCAAAGCCAAAATTTAGGGGACAAGACCTCAGGGGACGGCGATTAAAAATATAGGGGAATTTTTATATATAGAGAGAATTCAAATATGCATATCATAACATTGATAAACCATTCATCATAGACAGACATTTTAGAGGCTCAATACATAACAAATTAACAAAATTCAAATACTAAGTACTTTCAGTGTAAAAATATGGCGTACATATAGCGAAAATGCCCAAAGGCTCCAAGTATCATGCATGAAATCAAAATGACATAAAGAGAAGTCCAACTAAAATACCAAAAGTAAACAATAAACAATACCATAGAACTTAGAAGTTCAACTCCATAATCGAATGTCCATGATAATCAAAATCAATAATGTATCTGCAAATAGTATATGTCAAATATATGGCTGTCCTCTAGGAATCTAAATCAAAATTAGAGTCAGGTTCATCCTCTGAGTCACTGGTAGGGGTAAGCAGAGGGTCCTCATCCAATGATGGCAAAACCTCCACTTGCAACTTCAAAATGCAATCTTTCCTCACTGCTGCTGCTGCTGCTCTATGTTTTTTTCTTCGTCTTAGCAAGTATGGTAAAAGTAGAAATGAGAAGAGTTAGTCTTTTTCTGTTGTAATGGACCAAATAGGGTTTAGAATATTTTATTGTATTTTAGAAGCCATGTGGGGCCCGCGCAGTCAGCTAAAATAAATATTTTTTTTTCATGTTTGGACGTCCACCGTTTGGCTGGAAAATAGGGGACAACAAAAAACCGTCCCCGTTTTTGCAAAAAAGAAATGGCTTGGGGGATGGCAAAAAACCGTCCCCGGTACGGGAATGGGTCAAAAAAGACAGGGGATGAGTCCCCGTGGAAGATAGCTTCAAAGCTATCGAATTGCAAATACATACATGAAGGACGGACATGTAGATAAATCGTCCCCATTTTTGCAAAAAAGAAACGGCTTGCGGGACGGCAAAAAATCGTCCCCGTTCCGTCCCCGGTACGGGAACGGGTCAAAAAGACAGGGGACGCGTCCCCGTGGAACATAGCTTCAAAGCTATCGAATTGCAAATACATACATGAAGGACGAACATGTAGATAAGTTCCAGATGCATATTTAGTTGTTGCTATCAATAGATATAATATCATTGTAGAAAATCTAGTTTCAGTATAGAGATGAGAGCATTATAAATACCTGTCAAACTGTAAAGCTCTGAGTGGCTCTTGTAAACCACAGATGGCTCCTGTGAACCACTGACGACTCCTGCAAACCTACTCAGACGACTCCTTTGGTTCACGACAATGCTTTAAAGCTGGTCGACTCTGCTCGCGCATACAAACCCTGGTTGACTCTGCTCACGACAATGCTCTAACCTTGCTTGTCTTTGCTTTGCGCAACCATTAAATAGAAAGGCAGGCATTTTTTTGCACCATTTAGGGTTTTTTGCTGCAAAAAAATTAGCCCAGAAACAATCGCGATTATTACCAGTGATTAATCACGAATTTTACAGATTAATTGGGGAAAAAATGTTAAGAATCGTTGACCAGCAGTCAACGATTTCTGGCGACTATTTGGGGAAAAAATCCTCAACATCCGCGATCCACAATTAATTGCGATTGATTGGCGATTATTGCTACTATGGTTTCAATGAATTATATCTATGAATGTATGAAATTGAAATTTGAACCCTCATTGATGTCATCCTATGTTCCTATCCTATGATGATCGATTTGATTCATTTGATGCTATGTTCTATGATTATTCGATGAAAGAAATTGATCATTGATTCTGTTATTATGTTGCTTTGATGAATGTTACAATGTTATGTAACTCTGAAATTCATGAATATATTTGAAATTTCAGATTTATATATATAACCGTCCCCTGCTCCGGCAAAAAAAAACGTCCCGGAAACCCGTCCCCTCGTCCCGGAAACTCGAGGTAACATAGCATCAGAATGATTCTTAATCTTGGGCACCCTATGAGTAGGCATGCAGCTGAGAAGATTCGGAGATTTCTTATATTGAAAATACCAATTGGAAGGTTGTCTACTGCGAGATAACCATTCTAACGCCTGGAACAGTACTGCTTCTGAAATAGGTACTTCGATTTTGAGGCAAAAATCTGCTGTGAAAAGGTGACAACTGCATCATAATCTTGCTTTGTCAAATAGGACCCTGATTTTGACCCAAGTGCACATTTGAGAATATCCTCTTTATCTAAAATGTATATCTTTCTGAGAGGTAGATTACTGAACGGACATATCTTTAGATCCTCTGAAATGGGAGTCCCAGCAAGATCCTTCCATTTGGCAAATGGTACTCCATCAACCACAACTACTTCAAAATATTGACAAACCTTCCTGCCGTAGGTGATTGAGAGTATAGAATTGGGTTGTTGCAATTCCTCTAGGTTCTCAAGTGAACCCTTGCCATTCCAGGAGTCCTCCTAGAAATCAGTGATTTATCCCTTTCAAATTTCCTGGGTCAAATGACTAGCAATAATGGTTCTACACATCACCATGTAGTTCCAAAGGTAAGAGCCACGGCGGTGATTGGTCACCGAGAAAGTCCTCTTGGGATTTTCATTGTCCAGGTATTTCTTTTGCAGAAGTTGGCACCACTTTGTGGAAGATTGAGTGAACAGGAACTGCCCCATAAGGCCAAATTATATTTTTCAAAGCATCTGATTCCAGCTATCCCTTCACTTTTTTGGAGGGCAAACTTGATCCGGCGCTATCAAAGTGATTTTAAGTTTTCTTTGCTTCCTAGTCCTTTGCTAAAGAAATTTTCTTTTTATCTTCTCAAAACTTCTTGTAATTCCACTAAGAGACTTAAGAGTAGACCATAAGGTAGATTGGTTTAATCATCAATACTGATTTGATTAGAAGGATTCTGTCTGCTTAATATAGCCAGTGCGCCTTTCAACAGCTAAGTGAGGCCTGGAAGGCTTCACCAAGTTCTGCCATTACAGTTGGTACGGTGATCTAGGATGGAACACCAAGTATTTACTTGAAAGGTTACCTAGTTTAAAATTTATAAGATTTGCTATACCAATTGCAACCATTTCTTTTTTCAGATTTGTTTTACTTTTAATTGATAACTTGTAGTATACCCCTACCAATTTTGTTTATTTCCCTTCCTTAAATCTATATTTTGTCAAGCAGTTTGCTTGGAAAGAACAGAAATATCATTTGCAGATCTGTACAGATATAGCATGTAGTTTGCAAGTGAAAGATGACTTTTATGCCTATGTGATTATTGCTCATAATTATAGAGACATGTATGTTGACTAATTAATGAGGATTCTCAAACTTTATTCTTTCAAACATTAAGTGTAAATAAGAGCAGAATGAAAGGCTGACCTCATTCTCAAGTATCTAACTCTTCTCATCAGCAAGGATTACAAATGACAGCGGCAGTGTCTCCACTTCCCAGAAGAGTGTCATTGAACAGCACCTTAATCTTCTCAGGAATGATAGCAGGGCTTAGTCCAAAAATCCTCGCACCAGCAATAGGAAATATAGTGGTTGTGTTGAATGATGTCTAGCAGTGAAGGTGTGCATGACCAAATAGAAAATCTCTGTTGGAATTTTCAACGCTAAAGCAAAGAATCCTCATACGCGGCAATACAGAAATAATGAATGCTCTGCTCTCGGCAATCTTACACTCCCAGCAAACAATACGACTCTTCACTCTCTGTATTTGATGCAGTACATCCTTTCTTTAAGGCCCGATACTTCTTCCACTCTCACATTGAGTAAATATATGGTGAAGGGATTCACGTATTACCACCAATACTCCTGAATCTTCTGTTTTGAACAGCAAATACCTTACACTAGGAAATATTTAGGAAGAAATGCCTGGTCCAAACAAATGAACGACAGACAAACTATAAATTATAGCTTCAATATTTGCAAATATAGAACTGCGGTTTGCAAAGAAGTAATAATTTACGACACCAACAAAACTCACAGCAACTTATAATCTCTGCCTCTTCCTTAGGTAATACAATGAGAATGTCATTGTGGATTACTTCCACCATCTGGAGTCGCACTTTATAAATACCACCTTGCGTTTCCAAGGTATAATCCAATGGTGCCCAAGCAACTAACAGGAACGGATTCAAGCTAACACAACCTCCTGATTCTGCCTTGCGAGATTATCATGCTAGGAATGTTTATGCTAATCGGGACCTCCAAATTAATAGAACCATATAATTAATTTTTCAGGCGAAAATAATATGCCTCCAACTGAATGATTTGGTTTATATTTCAAATCGTTCTCAAAGTCAGATCTTCCCCAAATAGTATATTAATTAAATTTTCAATAGTGCGCCCAGTCAGAATAATAAACTTCAAATTTTCAATTTGTTTTAGAAGAACATCCTCGCATAATGAATTAAGTAATATATTAGCCAACACCTCCTAAAATAACATATGCATTCATCTGCAACGTTGATTTACTCAGAAAATAAAGAATTACCTCTGTATATTTGCCTTCTCTGCAGTTAAACCAATATCTTGATGAACAATAAATTCCTATGCACCTTGTAAATCTTTCAATTTTTATGTAAACCTTTGTGCTCTGCATATTTGTTTCAGAATGAGACTTCTCAAATTTGAAACCTCTACAGAATTGGACAATGAAGTGCACTGTGATTCCTGTAATGAATCCACCTCAGAAATGAAACTCGAGGATGGCTACACCAGAAGTTCACCTTATTCATCAAACTCATCATCTCTAAGCCAGATGAGTTCAAATATGAAGGAACATTTGTGTGTGGGTGAGGCGGTGTGAATTGCCAATGCGTGAGAGAGCTAAAGGAAAGTGATCAGAACAAAAATGGGAAGAATTTTGGATTCCAAAATCCAATTGCTACAGGACATTAGAAAGTGAGAAAGTCTTCTTGGAAGTAGAAAAATAACCCATTTATTGTTCTATGTGAAATTCCCATCTTTTGGTACTATGTCCACAACCTAAAACCAATCTGACACTTTTATGAAGTCTTTTTGAGAGGGAGCCCAAACAATTCCTCCCTTATCACCATTCAAAAGAATGGTGTCGAAGCTCATCCCCAAATAGAAAAAGTTCTCTTTGAAGAGGTTTAAAGATAGAGAACAATTCCTCTTGGAGCCTTTTCTTGAGAATACGTCCCATTGGGTGATAAATATTGAAGATAAAGGAAGACGAGTCAATTGAAAAGCTTTAACTCGAGCAAGCATCCAATTTTACCAAAACCTACTAAGGAAACATCCATTGATTGGGCCATCCAATTGATCTTGAGCTTGCCGATGGCCCTAGTTGGTCTTACAAAGATGACCCTTTATCTTTGAAGAGGTTACAAGATAGAGAGCGATTCCTCTTGGAGCCTTTTCTTTAGCAGATGGCCCATTGGGTGATAAATAGTGAAGATAAAGAAAGACAAGTCAATTGAATAGCTTTTAGATTGAGCAAGCATCCAATTGTTACCAAAACCCCCTAAGGACACATCCATTGATTGGGCCATCCAAAGGATCCCGAGCGTGCTAGAGGCTCTAATTGCTCTTACAAAGATGCCCCTCTATCTTTGAAGAGGTTCAAAGATAAAAAGTGATTCCTCTTGGAGCCTTTTCACGAGCATTTGCCCCATTGATTGGTAAATATTGAAGATAAAGAAAGCCAAGTCAATTGTAAAGCTTTTAACTTGGGCAAGCATCCATTTGTTACCAAAACCCACTAAGGACACATCCATTGACGAGGCAATCCATTGGATCTTGAGCCTTCTAGAGGCTCTAGTTGCTCTTACAAAGTTGCCTCTCCATTGATTCCAAGACCAAATTGTTAACTCCTTGGCTTGATCCTTCATTTTGTTTCTAGCCATAAGAAAACATACGTCTTTAGCAACGTTAGATGATGCTTAAAAGCATCTTTTGTTAGAGGCATTAAGGCCCTTAACATTTCAAGATAGGAGATTCATGACTTGAGTGGTGGGGTGGGGGACTTTCACTCACCCAAAATCTTCAAAGACAAAGTATGTTGCGACAACCTTCCACTTTTTTACTAAAGCAGCTTCTAAGAGCTTGAAATTCCTTGATTTTTTCCCTTGCTTTCCTTTAGAGTTGTGACTAGGTTTTATTTTGACATTCTGATTGGGAGATTGTTAATACTATAGGGATGAAGAGGTCAGTTTTCTCCTCAATATCTTTTAATTCCGCTTTCCTCAACTCCTCACTAAGTTCCTAGTCCTACAATTCAAATTGAATTACCAAACTCACATTCTTACTTCCTTACATGGTACATGTATTTTCTAAAGACCATGGTAGACAACATATATCAAAAGGAACCAAATGAGGAGAACTGGAAGAGGTAGTTTCCTTGATGGCGGGGAGGAGACTAGAGCCTTGCCCCTTAATTTACGATAAGAATTGAAGAATTAACATTCTTCCTATGCCTTTTTACCCATTGGGGGTTGTTAGGGTCAATGTTGCCTAGCTTGGACTCGTCATATTGGTTGATCCCCTCAAGTGCAATTTTAGAAGATAATCCTTGGGCTTTGTAGATCCATTTGTGGTAATATTTGTTGTTCCTTTTTGGGCAGAATGCCTTCATGTGACTAGAGTATTGACCTATGATGCATTTTAGTTCGATATCTTTAATTTTAGCCTTTTGAAAATGGAGGCTAGAGGGAGATTGCAAGTTGATGAAGTTTGGAATGGTTTTGAATTTTGGCAAATCCATTTTCACATGTATGTAGGCATAGGAACCAAAGTGACCTAAATTGGCTTTTATATCCAAATCCAACAAAGTCCCCTAGACTGTCCTATTTTTCTCAAAGTTTTTTTCTTCCAATATTCCTAATGCAAATTATATAGTCAGCACCAAGTTAGGGTTTTTCCAAGGGCACAATTTAGGGGATCAAACTTTGGCACCCAATCTTTTAGGTATAGACTGATCACTGCCATCATCCTAGGCCCGCCTTTGAGGATGAGGTTTTTGGCTTCCATGTTTACATAGCTGAACATAAGAAGGGTTTGAATATTGAAGTAGTCCCCCCTTTCCACCTGTTATCACTAAGGTTCACACCATAGCTAAGCCTAGACTTAGCCAACCTGTGAAACAGGGGACTACTTTCAGGTTGTGGGTACCCTATAATGAATGTAGATCTCCAGATTATGGGAACGAGGCTCGTTCCCTTCAATGATCTTCTACACTACCAACTTCTTGATGGAAAGAGAGAAATAGATGCTTGTAAATGTAAACCTAAACCTACAACTAATAGGAGGTGATTCTCCAATATTTTTGCTTGAAAATGACTGATTACTGATTACAACTGATTCAACAAAGAGGCTAGCTACATTCGCAACTCATTCACATTTAAGGTGATCATAAACATTTCATATGGAGGCCTTTCCGTTCAGTCTACATGAAAGATGAAATGACTCATACAATAACATTAATTGAAATGAAATCTCTACACAACATACAGCCTGATCTAACCAAAAAGCTGCTTGCCAAAACATTGCATAGATGTGTAGAAACAAAGGATTTGAAGCAAACCACAGTGAATTCCATATACGAACATACAAACACAATATATGACAAGGGAATGAGTAGGAACAGCAAGATTTTCTATTGATTTTCAGAAGAAAAGCTTCTTACAAACATGTTACAACTCTGATTTTTATACATAAAAAATGAGTTACAATGTGTAAGTCTGCTGAAAACATGGAAAATTCAGAGAAGAACCTCCATAACGCTGTGCATAGCTTCTCCTTTAAAGAAAGTTAGACTAGAAAAGATGCTTGCTTGCTGTCCCCACCGACTCACTGCTCCTGATCCTCAAAGTCAGGTGCTTGAGTACTGAGTTGGTTGCCCCAACTGTCTTCTAACTGCTGGCTTGGCCCTCAAAAGATGGATCTTTCTTTTTTGGATTGTGCAAATTGGAAATTTCCTTGAAATAGGGCTGTTTGTAGGCCTAAAACTCTCCTTAACTAATAGTCCACCCATATGGCCCTTCAAATTAGGGGTAAAACTACTGATTAGGCCTTAAAAACCTCCCCAAAATGTTTATCTTTTCTTTTGGTCGACCCCTTTTGAATCTGAAATTTGCATTGATGGTACTTTTAAAATTTGAATTTCAAAATTTGAAATTCAAATGTCTTTTCCCCCTTTTAATCAGTTACGTCTCATGAAGCATTCCTCCTTGAAGCTCTATTGCTGTCACACTTCACTGTTTCAGATATTGCACATTAAATCAATCACTTCACTGCTATACACCACCACCTATTTTTCTAGGTCTCTGAGGGTTCGCCAGATGCGTGCAAATTTGCCTATTAGCCCAACAACTTGTAGGGCCAAAATCTTTGCAAGGATCCTAGTTTCCAAAAGATCAACTTTAATAGGAATTTTATCACGAGCCCACTTAGTCTGGCCCAAACTATATCTTGAAAAAATAAATACCTAGTGGAATGGTATTGGCCTGAATGGTCACCAATGGAAATCCATTTGAATTTGAAAAATCATTTCTGCTAGAATCTGTTAAAGTATTGTTCGTTCGTGTTTAATAAACGATGAGACAATCATAATATATATATATAATATAATAATTGAATATATATTAAATTAAAGATATAATATATATTAATATGGTCATGAGTGAAACCATATATATATATATATATATATATATATATATAATATAATATAATATAAAATAAAATAAATAATGTAATGATATATTATTGAATCGATCGACTTAATAGTCGAATACCATTATCGGCATGCATTAGTATTGTGACTGTTATATATTAACAGCCACGATACTATCGTGACTGCTAGTATATAACAGTCACGATAATATCGTGACTGCCGATATTAATAAAACAGTCTTTCATTATATGCACTTGATTATGCAGTTTTATTAATATGCGGATTAATACATGCATAATAACGATAATCACATACTATACAATATGTTAGTATGAACAGTCATGACTCGTCAATATGATGAGTCATGTCTTTTCATACTT
>MU225863.1:2128092-2172270 GCA_018584345.1 Thuja plicata
CTTACATCTTTTGGATTCAATATATATAGTCATTGTTTTTGTAGAATCAATCAATAACCAAGGCAATTGTATTCTACTACATACATTCAGTTTTACATCTTATCTCCTGATCTATAATTACTTAACAGAATCTTCACTCCAGCTTTTGCGTCCAGCATTGAGAAGAACCGAAGCGAGACCTGCCTAAATGGAGGAATCATTTTATTTCATCCTTCTCCAAATTCATCCTTTTTTGTTCTTTGACTCAATAATCGTAAACATCATTTTTTCCTTCTATTTCAAAATTTTATACACCAAATTCCTTTTATTTGTGTTTGGTACTTTTAAGTAGTTATTTTGTAGTAAGAACAAGATGAGATTCTTTTTGCTAACTTTGTCATATTTATCAATTAGTTATATTGTGTGGCTGATTTTACCTTCATAATGAAGCAGAATTAAATTATAATCCTGTTAATGGATGCTATAATTGGTGATGTGACTTTCTTAATGTACATGATTCTTGGTTCATTCAATTCCCCTTCACATCAACTATAATAATTATAATTTTTTGTTCAAATTGGTCTTGATGAAAAATAGATTATCTGTCAAATATATAATGTTTCTCTTAATTTTTTCTTTCCGATATGTTAAGGGACAGATTAAAAATTAGTTAAATGAAATATTTTTTTATTGCATGTGCATGTGCACACACCCAGATACACATGTTGGAGTAGGCAAATTGTTCAAATTAATTTTTTTCTCAGCAAACACTGCTATGGTAAATTTGTGCTTCTCTGCACTGTGTCGTAACTATAGCAACTTACAGTTCTGTCAAGCCTTTTGTGTCATCATCCAATATCTATATCCATTTATTAGTATTTAGAATTATTTACATTCCCCGTCTTAAAAGGATATCCCACAGCAACATGTAGCAGTTGATGCCCTTCCTGTATAGTGAAGACCTGTTTAGTGCCATAAGAATAGAGATGAGAGAGAGAATCTGTTGATCACTGGATAAAGATGATTTATTGGATGGCGAAGGATGCATTGGTTAAGCATTGATTTTGAAACTGACCTTAAATGTAAAGAATGCCAAAGTATTGCTGGGCAGTGCTATTTAATTCTTATCCGTAAACAAAGAGTTGTATAAAAAGTATAGTTACAAGACTTAGACTCAGCATCCCTTGATCTTTTGTGGGAGCATTCTCTGACATTTCTTGATATTGTATTCACTTTAACAGGTTTATTCATTGGATTGGAATGGGGATAGAAATCGAATTGTCAGTGCATCTCAAGATGGGCGGCTGATTGTTTGGAATGCTTTAACAAGCCAAAAAACACATGCCATTAAACTCCCTTGTGCCTGGGTCATGACATGTGCATTTTCTACCAGTGGACAGTATATTGCATGCGGAGGTCTTGATAGTGTCTGTTCCATTTTTCATCTTACCTCCCAGTTTGACAAAGATGGGCACCTACCTGTTTCAAGAACTCTCAGTGGTCATAAGGGCTATGTCTCTTGTTGCCAATATGTACCAGAAGGAGACACACATCTGATAACCAGTTCTGGTGACCGAACATGTATTTTATGGGACGCTGCAACAGGCCAGCGAATTTCAGTCTTTGGTGGTGAATTTCCATCAGGTCACACTGCTGATGTCATGAGGTAGGCCAGCATTAAGTTACATGCCAAATCCATTGGCACTTGAAAATGGTTTTTTGTTTTGCATTGCCTGCAATAATATTAATTGTTTTTTTGTAAATAATCACCTGCAATTTTCAATTGAGTGTGTTCCTTGCATATATTACTAGTATGTGCATCAAGATTTTTCAGGGATCACATTTTTAAAGATATAATCATATAAGTCTTAAAGTCCATTGGATATGATAATGAGAATGGTTTCAATACTAGTACCATTCTACGTAATGTCTATATCTTTTGTCTAAAATGACAATACCTGTAGTTGAGTCATCATGTGGCTGAGATAAATTGTTTGGATGGTCAAGCTTGAGTTTCCTTTTGCATTTTGGACTTTTATTGATATTCCTGCCATTTAAAGCATGTTACGTTTTAACTTTTGAATGTGCAGTGTATCTGTCAGTGCGACAAATCCCAAGTTATTTGTTTCAGGTTCTTGTGATATGACAACCAGATTATGGGACACACGAATTGCCAGTAGGGCCACTCGAACATTCCATGGACATGAGGGAGATGTAAACACTGTGAAATTTTTTCCAGATGGGCTAAGATTTGGCACTGGCTCAGATGATGGCACTTGTCGTCTATTTGATATACGAACAGGACATGAATTACAAGTATATAGACAGCAGCATAATGAAAATGAGATTCCAACTGTAACATCAGTGGCATTCTCATCTTCTGGCAGGCTCCTTTTTGCGGCATATTCTAATGGAGACTGCTTTGCGTGGGATACAATAATGGCAAAGGTATGTGCAATCTCTCCTCAAAAGTAAAGTATTTCTAGAGGTGATATTAAATTCATTTTTGTAACTGATAGTATAAGTCTTGTTTCAACAAATTTTTTCATCTGGGATATTTAGATAAATTGAATCAGGTGAATATCTATATCCTGAAATTATTGCTGATTTATTTTTTAGAGTGAACAAAATAAACTTCTACCAATAATTGGATCAATTAGCATGCAAAATAATATGCTTGGCTTCCTGATAGTTTAATAAACATTTTCCTGGCCTTCATAGTCAACTTGGTCCCTCCTACTTTGCTTCCTAAATCTTCCTGACGTAGCTTCTGAAATCTCCCTTTGATTAGATTTTGAAATCTTGGTCCATCTCCGAGTGCTCCGCCACTTCAGCTACTGGCGTGTTACAGCTTGATTTTATGCAATGCGGATTGACAATTCAGCGATGCTTGAATGTACTATTTATTTGTTTGTTAGGGTCAATTAACAGAATTCTGACTGTAAACTCTTATCCTTTGCAACTTGTTGAGTCTTTTGTACAAGTATATAATAGATTACTTATTTGACAGATTGTATTGTATCACTGTGGCTTCCCTTGTCTCCTGTTTGAAAGGTCACAAGTCCAAAAGTCAGTTGTTGCCAAGAAAAAGAGAGAATGTTTGTATCATTAGTTAATCCATGGAATCACAAAAGAGTCTGAAGCTATTGACAAATTCTCACATTAGAACTGTACAATACATCTGTGCAATATCCTTACATAAGTTTGCTGTACAGTTCTTTTATTTGGTGCAATAAATTCCTTAACAATTTCTATAATTTATCATTCTAACTTCTAAGTCTATTCTTGAATTGACTGACAGTCTTATGGAAGTTGTTCCTTTCATGATTTGTGAATATTGGGTTAGTACTTCAAATTGACACTCTTTTTTAATGATAAGATTTGGCACATGTTCTTTAGTATAATTTTAATTTGTTATAAGTAATCTTCAATGATAAAAAATTAAATGTACTGCTAAATGATCTTGAGACTCCTATAGTTACTATAAACTATTTTTATTCCACTTTTGTTTTGAGAAACATTCTTATATTGGTTGCCTGAGGTTTTCCAGTGTACAGAAGTTAATTGGCTTTTGTTTATAGTAAATGTATGTTATATGTTGCTTTTCCTGGCTTGCTTTCTAGGAAGTATCCACTCAATGCGTTTTTTTCTCGACCCACTTTGTACATTTTTCTCTATTCAGGGTTATATGTTTTCTTTTTAAGCTCACTAATCTTTAAATCCTATTCCAATGTATTGCATGAACTCTTCCTTTTTTTCAATTTATTTAATTGGACAACTTTTTTGATGTGGTGCCCAGGGTTGCCTGGGGGACAACACACTCAATCTGGTTCAACTGTGCTATGAACAAAAATGAATTACGGAAATGACAGTGGAGAACTAGTACTGTGTTAGAACTGTAAATTGCAACTTATTGTCATAGAGAAGTTCTGTAATGTATCTGAGAGGTCGGATATGTCAGAAGAGGTCCATCTGCTGCTATCTTGTTGTCTACCTCTCAATATTTAAAAAGAGTATAATAATACATTAATATACAAGTACAGAAGACAAAGGGTTTTCTTAGAAGTAGCAAGAAACACAGGTATTTGCATTCACTCGATTCATTTCCTTTGTTTAGTTGTTTTTAGGAAACACTACAAAACAACTGCATAGAACAAGGTTGGCATTATCGGAGAAAAGTTAGGCATTGCTGTATGTCCATGTTTTCTAAGAGAGGAACTGAAGCTGATTGTGAAAATGACACGTGATGTGAAGAAATGGCATTGCATCTTGAGTAGAACAATCAGCAAATTCACAAATTTTCCTGGTCGAGTCACCCTTTCTGAAGAAGCAATTCTGGCCAAGTCATGGAAGAAGATGAGGAAACATGTTTGCGAGTGAAATTTCTGTGAACCATTTAGTAAAAATGTATCTTACGATTTCTGGCATGTTTGACTTTGGGTTCAACTGCTTGCTGCGTTTGCTGGAGTGTTGCAATCAAGATCAATTTCTGTTAATTTGAAGTGCTTCACCAATATCTGAAAGTGTCCAACAATAATTTTGTATTGAATATTGGATTTACACCAAGACAAGTTGGAGATTCAAGTCAAAAGCATTATCTCTGACTAGTGTTATCAGATTTCCACAATCCATTTGAATTCATTAAGTAGTTTTTGGCTTTGATTGTGTGTGAATATTTAGCATCAATGTTTCGGATCACACTCCGTGATCCATCACTAGGATGTGAGAGAGTGAACGAGATAAAAAATTGCAAGATGATGGATCATGGAGTGTGATCTTGCAATTTTTTTGATCTCATGCACTCTTTCATATCCCGGTGATGGATCATAGAGTGTAATCCGAAACGTTGATGCTAGAAATTCACATACAGTCAAAGCCAGAAACTACTAAATGAATTATCTCCGACTTTCTTAGTGATAGTGAATGGGGTCATTCCAAAGAGGTCGCATATTGTTATGAGGTCTTGTGAGTTTTTCGTTTTAGAAATAAAGCCACCTTTGTCACCAACATGAAATGTATGTTGGGTCTGATGTTGATTATAGTGTTGCTTATATTTGGCATTGGACTTTTACAAAATGGTTTGCACTTGCCTTTAGCTGAATGAGTTGCTTTCATGGTAGGATAGGTCACATCAATGGGTGCCAAGGGTTGAAAATCCCTTGAAACCATAAAGGGCTGTGCTAAGTAGTGCTGTGAATAGCTTTGTTGAAGTTATGTTGAATAAAATTATAAAAGAGACACTTTCGGCACACGTGCAAGGCTTCCTTCAGTTATACATTCTAAGAAAATGCACAATCATCCTATCTGTTGATCTGGATCATCAATCTGAGAATGTTAAATGGTAGATTTGGATAGCTTTGTATTAATCATTGAGCAAAGTTACTTGCAAAAATTAAAAAATAACTTAAGAGAGGGTAATCCAAAATGTACCACCCATACATAATGAAAGAACAATTGAGTTGTTTCTGGTGCTGGGATTGATTTCTTTCAAGGTACAAGGATCACCATCTTTGAAAATATTAGACACAATCATTATCATTCTTAGTAGTTGGTATACACGAGAAGGAATCCATGGAAATTGATTTATAAGGATCATTTGGTACTGGGAAAGGATTATAAAATCCTTGTTTCTTGCATGTCAGTTTAGCTGTGGCACTGGTGGTACAGTGTTTGATGTATTTTGCAACATCAGATCTGAGACATGACCAATCCTCAATGTGGCAAGTCTTTGCAACTCCAAAATGATCTGTAACCTTGTTGAAGTGAACTTTCCATATAAATTTGTGGTACTCAGGCTCATCTGGTACAAAATAATGTCTCAAATGATACAAGAGTTAATCTTGAAAACAGTAGTCATCAATAGTTTCACTGACATGCAAAGTGTAATGCTTTTCTTCAAACTCTTCATCTTACTCATACAACTCTGCTCAGTTGATTGTTTTGTGTCCACATGTATTGAGAACTGTGAGGAGTTCTTCGGCTAGAAGTCCGCTCAAACATTCTGTTGCTGGATTGATAATCTGTTTCTGTGCGTGATGATGAAACAGAACTATTTACGATATGAAGACCATGTTCAATGTCATTCTTATTGCAATTCTTTATACACTAGCAGTAACTACAATTATTTTTAATTCTTACATGCTTGAACAACAACATAGAACTCTCAATCATATGTAGGATACTTTCTCACCACGGATTTAATGATTCATTGTGAGAAGCTAGAAGTGATCAAACTGAGTGTGGAGTTATCCAAGGACATACTTAGATGCATTAATCTCAATCTCAAATGATTGCTGAAGATCAGTTAAGGCAAGCACTAGTGTAAAATACTGTCTGGATTTCAATTCTTGAATAGTTTTTTTTGTGCGGTTGACCAGGCAAAATTTGCATTGAAACCAGGTATAACTTCAGTCCAGGTCCAAAATTATGTGAGAATGGTTAAGAGCAAATTTTGTATAAAATTTTGTTAAACCATGAATACTGCAAAGTTCTGTAAGGGTCTTTGGTACAAGTCATTTTTGTGACAAACTTTAGTTGGACTCATATGCATTCCATGTGCATCAATGATATGCCTAAGGTAATGCAATTCCTTCGTGGTATAAGAACTTTTTCCATATTTAAATGTTTTTTGTGCTACCACAAACCATCTAGCACTTTATGAATAAAGACAAACATGCCTCACATGAAATACCGAAAAGGATGATATCATCAAGATAAACAAAAACAAATGAAGTAGTAAATGGAGGAAAAATTCATTCATCATCATCATGAATGTTGTAGGAACATGGCTTAAAGATATCCAAAAGGCACAACCAACCCATTTAAACAAGCCTTACTTGCTTGTGAAGGCTGTCTTACATATGTTTGACGGTTAAAGATGAATCTTATGGTTCCCTGACTTGAGGTCAATTTTTATGCTGAAGGCGTTTTTTATTTGAAGAGGCCAACCTGATATTTGAAATCAATGGGTTACATTTGCTGAAAGACATGGATGACCATTGGAATGTCTGCAGCCGTCCATTATTTTCCCGTCTCACGCAAGTGGACAGACTTGTGAGAAGAAGTCAGTCACTTTGACAATATGTAGATGTCCAGTTGAAATTGCAAGCTGAAATGACATTGAATGCAAAATCCTTCAATTAAGGACAGAGGTTGACATCTACCACCGACAGCTTTATACAGTCCCCGTGACTACAACATCACCATTCCTCCCCCAAATCCCAACACCGTTGAAGGGAACGGCATTTACGTCTTCATATTGAACTCTGTTGTGGATGTGATTCTTCAGAATGCGAATACTCTGAATGCCAACAATTCAAAGATCCATCCGTGGCATCTGCACAACCACAATTTTTGGAATCTTGGATATGGAGATAGCATGTTCAATCCGGAAAAGGACCCAGTGAACTACAACACAGTCAATCCTCCACTGTGCAATACAGTGGCTTTATTTCCATACAGATGGACGGCTATTCGCTTCAAGGCCGATAATCCAGGAGTGGGCTTTTCACTGCCATCTGGATGCCCATGGAAGGACGGCTATTCGCTTCAAGGCCGATAATCCAGGAGTGGGCTTTTCACTGCCATCTGGATGCCCACTTTTCCATGGGAATGAGAGTGATATTTGCAGAGGGAATACCTAGAGAAAGTTGGGAAGTTGCCCGTTGCAGCGATGGGATGTGGACTGACCAAGAACAAAATTCTCATGCACCACTGAGCTTTCTCTGCACGAGAATTGACTTTCTGAAGATTATTCTTTTATTAATTTATCAATAATTAATGTAGTTTATTATCCCGCCATCCATGTGGGCACCTGAGCACTGTCCTAGAAACCGCTCTAGTATTTATGTTGTTACCTAGGGTCGGGTTTTTTTTCACAGATAGCTCCTTAGCTTTCAATGCAACCGGATAAATTTCTGGATATAGACATCATGAACATATCGGACCCATCTGCCATCCCCTCTTTTATTGAATGTTCAATGGAATAGTAGACTTGATCAATGAGAGTTATTCTACTTGATTTTTAATTACAAGAATGGTGTCACGCCATGTCGCAGTTCGTGGAGTGTTCAGATAATTAGGTGAATTTCCCAGGTTTCACGGGCTCATAAATTGCTGCAGTAAATTTCCTTACCGACTTCATTAAGATTCAATCTATGTCCTGCTCATGGATTTGCTTTGGGGTGAGAATGTTGGTGATGATGTACTGAAGCCATTGCAAAATTTTTTTAGGGTTGCCTGATATGAAATGGTCACTTGAGTAAGAAAAATAAATAAATATCTGGAATCAAATAAAATAATGATAGTCAAACTCGTGGTAAATATTTGATCTCATATTAACATGCCATTTTAAAGAAAGGTAAATGAATGAATATGGATGCATGAAGGTTTATCAATGATGTAAGTGATACATTAAGTTTCAGTAAGTCAAAAGCAGAGTGGGCAGATAAATCAATGATATAATGAACAGAGATTTGGGTCTAGTGACAAATGTATGTGCAAATAAGTAACAATAAAATTTGATTATATTGCAAAAAATCACTGCGTTGACAGCACGACATAATTGTGCTCTCTTTTTTTGAGAAGCATTACTTCCACCCATCCGCCGATTGATTTCATTATGATTCGTACAAGTACTATTTTTTTGTGTTCAGTCAAGACATATCTCCGGCAAAAAGATGTATTGACAGTTGTATTATCTTTACGAGATTTCAGATTTTTGTATTCTTTTTTAGTATGTCCTTCCATATTTATATTTTGAGCCTTATATTTTATATTACATTGTTATTATAAAATAATATTTTAAAATACATGTTTAATTTATATAAAATAATGAACATAATTGAAAGGTACTAAATAATATTTTTGGTTTGTTTATTGATTTTAATTAAAAATAAATAAGTATATTTATTTTTATTTATAGTTTGTTTATTAAAATTTTATTAATGGTTTTATAATATTTTATTTTACACAGATAGAGATACAGATATAAAGTGATATATAAAGAGAGGTAGAGAGACGGAAGGATATATGGATAGAGAAAGATGATACACACACACACACACACACACACATACAGAGAGAGTTTTTCTTTTTCTCCTCATATGCCGTCTTGTTGTTTGCTTTTCTACAAGTTGCACTCCCTACAAATATGCCTCCATTTTGGTGATCTATTAGGTATTTTTCACTCTAAAACATGACACTTGTTTAACAGTGGAGATGCAAAAAATAACTCCATTTTTGAAAATTGCTGTAATTATCAGCTCCAGAAACACCTAAGATTCTTGATAAATCATATCACTAAACATTGTTCAAATCCGTGCTATCAATGCTAATTTATGACTACTTACAAAAAAAATAAAATACGTCTCTCTTACATTAATAGGACAGCACCTTCTTTCAACTCATTTCAAAATTTACATTTTACGCTCCCCTTCCACATATCTTTGGCGTAACCATTGCACACCAAGGTGCAATTGCTAGTTATAAATGAGTTATAACTATTTCATGAATGCTTCATGTATGCAATTCAAGTTCTTGAGCTTGCCCTTTGAAAAGTCTCATTTAATTTTCAACATCCATATCTACAATTCCTCTGAGGCAAAAGCAATTAGATTAGGGAGGACTGTTATGGACCTTTTTTTCTATGCAAATCGAAATTTTTTATGTAATTTCCCTTAGACTGTTCAGCAAATGGCTGATGGTTGACCTATTGTCCGAGTTCCTGTAGGTCAACAATATGGGTAGGGGACTCATCCAGATGCTTGTGGAGTTATGTAGGAGCTCTATGAGTCGTTTTGAGCAATTTGTGACAATTTCCTAGATTTTAGGAGGGATTCCTATTTTTTAGGGGTTGACTTGGAGTTGACCAGAACACATTTTTAGTGATAGAATTCATACTCTGATCCAACCATTTAACGTACCTTCCAATCTGCATTTTGGGTTGTTTTGCCTGTTTGCCTGTTACTTTCAGGGTGGCATGCAGGAAACACAAGGGAACACACAGGTTGCACGCAGGGAACACGCAGGGAGCAGGGGAGGTGGGCCAACAGACAAGGCAGAACATGGAGGGCAGCAAACATGATCAGACTTCTAAAGGGGCCATTCGGTGGGGAGGTGGGCCTGCCTTGCTTTGAAGACCCCATGGCTTGGTTCACGACAGTTAGGGATAGGTTCAGAGGCAGGGAAAGGAGCAAATGACAAGGCCCCACTTCTGCAGTGGTCTATAAAGAAAACAAAATTTCAGAAACCGATCTACCAGGTTCCTCTTAGCAAAAACCTCAAACCTATCATATAGCTCCATCTAGAAACAAGACTTTGAAAATCAACAAAACCACTTTTAAAACCCCCGACAAAACGCAGTCAGAGATGATGGGGGAAAATAGGGAGCAAGATTTATCTGTTCCCATTAACAATGGCAGAAGCATGGTGACAACAAGCATTGGTTTTCAGGAGGGCATGTCAGGGTTAGAAAATGGAATAGCATTTGTTGGAGTGAAAAATGGGACAAAATCAAACATTATAACGTTGGGCAGAGTGCAATCAGATGAAGGGTTGCAGAAAGATATACCAGAACACAGACATGCGTTCGGGATGCTAACCCAGAATGGTTTCCTGATCCCCTTCAACTTCTCCGGAATGCCCTCAGCAGTTACACAGACGATAGCTTGGAACTTCAGCCAGTTCCAAGATAATAAACAGATATTGAGCGAGAAATGTGTGTATGTCAACGCAAAATAGTACAAGGGAATCTTAAGGCGTAGGAAGATTCGACAAGCTAAATATACAAGGAAACTGGCAAATATACTGCCAAGTACTATGCTGAAAGCATTGGAAATGGTTGATCAAGATGAGCAGAGGTAGATCAAAGAGGGGTAAAGTAGTAACATTGAGTCCCACTCCGCAAAGCCCGGGGGCGGACCTCACGTTACAAACATGATAGAAGTAGGGGAAAGCGGAAACACAAGCACATACAACCCCTCTTCAACACCTTTAACATGGTGTCCGGATCTGTTTGTTAACGAACTAATGTTCATGAAAGAGAGGATTTAGGCCTTAGAAACAAGGTGTCAAACAAAGGACAGTAGGATAAAGGCAGCCATTGAGTGCAATCTGAAGCTTTCAGGCGAAAACAAATCACTCAGAGAACAGGTTCACAAGCTACAGTTCAATTTGGAAAAAGGGGAATACGAGCTGATTCTGTTAAGACAAGCAATGGATGAATTAAAAACAGCAGAAGGATGTAAAATTCCCGAAGGGGGAAGAGAGGACCCGCAAATTAAAGAAATACAATCAGCAGTCGCAAACATGGAGTTAAAAGGAAATGAACTTAGAGAACAAATAGAAGCAGTCAAATCATGGACCCAAGTCGTGAAAGGAACGTCAAACACACCAAGTGACCTCATAGAAAAGCAAGTGAGGAAGCAGATTCGAGAGGAAATAGACAGAAACAACAAGGCAGCGAATATCATCATTAAAGGGTTAAAAGATTATGGAGAAAAGGAGAGCACAAAAGAGCTAGTAAGAGATTTCCTTAGGGACCATTTAGATTGGCATGGAACAATCCAACAAGCACAACGGATTGGTAAGTGGGCAAAAGATAACGTGAGTAGACATGTGAGAGTCTTCTTGAAAAATTCAGAAGACAAGAACATGATACTGAGGAATAAGAGGCTCCTCAAAGGCACACACATCTATGTGGACGAAGATCTTACCATCTCTCAACAAGAGGAAAGAAGGAAAGAATGGGAAATAGTAAAGGCAGCAAGGGAGGCTGGAAAGTGGGCATGGCTAAAGAACGACAAGGCCCAAATTAGTGAAAAAATAGAATTTAATAAATAGGAACTCGGGCCCCCCCAGGATTACCTAGATATAGTTAGTTGGAATTGTAGAGGTTACCCTTGGAGAAGAGGACCTGGTTTAGGGCCCATAGCTGAAGGTATGGACATTATCTTGCTCATGGAAACGCATGAACATGATGGTTGTAGTGTGCCGGAGTTCGAAGGTTACAAAAAAACCTCAGTTTGGAACGAAAGAACTTATAGCGGCAAGGGGCATGGTGGAATTACTATTTATATTAAAGAGGCATGGAGCAGATGTATAAGTATAGAGAAAGAGGACCCAAACAAGCAATACATATGGCTGAAAATCACGGAGAAACAAACTGAGATAAGAGTGGCAGCGTGCTACTTTGCACCGAAGGGGTCAAAAACATACAAGAAGGACCTAGATCGTGATGATCCACACGCGTCGCTGAAAAGGGATATCTCTATTTTTAATAATCTAGGCGAAGTCTTGATAATCGGAGATTTCAATGCTAGGACAGCAAACAATCAATCTCTAAAGTTGAAATGAAGCTACAAGGAAAGTAGTGACCCTTTATGGTTAGAGGAGGAGAATGATCAGTTTTGGAAAAGAGCATCAGGGGACAGCAAAAGCAATGTAAATCATTATGGGGTAGAATTACTGGGATTATGCAGTTTATATAATATGGTAATATGTAATGGTATGAAAGCATGGCCAAGCTCAGGTGGCATCACATGTAAAATGTATAATGGACAAAGCGTTGTTGACTACGTCATATGCTCTCAAGACTATATCAAAAGAGTCAAAAAGATAGAAATAAGAGAGTGCCCCACCGAGCTAAGATCAAACCACAATCCAATTTTTTTAAACCTGGCCATCTTGAAGGAACATCAAGGAGAAGAAACCCAGCTTAGACAAAAGAAAGACCCCTCACATGGAAGAATTAAAATGAACCAGGAAAATAAGAAATTTTTTAATGACGCTCTTAGGGACATGATTTGTTGCCTGGAAAGAGGAGTTACTCACACGAGTCAGCAAAAAGTTAACAAAGATACTTTAGTTCCTCTAATTCTCATGGCGCTAGAGAAATGCAAAAGAACCAAACCAAAAAAGGGAGTAAAAAATACTTTCCCGGCTAATCCTTGGTTCGATGAAGACTGCAAGTTAGCTAAAAGAAGGCTGAAAAAGAGAATGAGTAAAGAGAACAAAAAAGAGTACGAAGTGCTGCTAAGAGGTAAAAAAGAATCATATGTGAGAACGAGAAGATTGGAACTGACCACCTTAGGCAAACAAAACCCCAAGAGGTTATGGAAAGAGCTGCAACAAAAGAGAAAACAGATTGTAAACAACATCACAGGGGCCCAATGGCTGGAATACGCAAAGATGTTATATGAACGCGAAAAGGACAAGCATAGCCCTCCCATAATCAAGACCACAAATGAAATTTTTACTATTGAAGACATCTTCCAAGGCATAAAGAAATTGGCGGGGGGAAAGGCCCAGGACATTGATGGGCTACAAGCGGAACATCTAAAGTGGGGCAACAATATCTTGGCACCGCATGTCTATCTCATCTTTAATGATATCATTGAAGAAGGGTTCCCTAAAAAATGGACAACTAGCATGGTTATCCCTCTCCACAAAAGCGGTGACATAAATAATCCCTCAAATTATCGCACTATTATGGTCAACCCCCTCTTGGAAAAACTCTTTGGTAGCATGGTGGAACACAAGATAAGCAAGTGGGCTGAATCAGAAGGTAAAAGAGCGAAGGAGCAGGCAGGTTTCAGACCAAAGCACTCCACAGTTGACCATGGATTTACTCTAAGATTCTTGGTTGAGAAAATTTGGAACTCACAAGGTGAAGAGGCCTTTTGCTGCTTTGTTGACTTTAAAAAGGCTTTTGACACAGTACCACGCGACAAACTCTGGATTAGAATGGAAGAGCTGAAAATTCCAAATGAACTTAGAGCTGCGACACATAGATTATACGAGCAAGTCATGGCTAAAATCAGAACTACGGAAGGGATGTCGGAGAGCTTTGACAGTGGTATAGGTGTCAAGTAGGGGTGTCCTCTCTCACCTACCTTGTTTGGGTTGTGCATCGACAAATTAGAAGAATGGTTAGATAAGGACAATGTTGATGGGGTTCAGTTGGCCAATTATGTGATTAAGCTTCTACTTTATGCGGATGACCTCATTTTAATTGCTAAAATTGCGGATGGTCTGAGGGAGCACTTGATGGCGCTTGAGACTTTCTGTCAGGCGGTTGGAATGCAAGTGAACACTAGCAAAACCAAGGTGATGATTTTCTCGTTGAGAAGAAACAAAAAGCGGCAAAACACTTTCCTCTTCAATGGCAGCTCTTTAGAGATTGTGGACGAATACAAGTACCTTGGAATTGACTTCAACAACAAACTCAGTTGGGAAACTTGTAGAGCAAAAAGAACTCAAGGAGGATGGAAAACGTTATACTCTTTACAAAATAGATGCAGAAAGGTAGAATTATGGGACTGAAAAACCAAAAAGATGCTCTTTGGTTTGCTGGTCACCCTAGTGGTCCTCTATGGCTGTGAGATATGGGGCAGCAACATGTCCGATAAGAAGTGGAGACAGGTAGAAAGAATCCAAAAACATTTAATCATCAGCAGTCTCAAAATCAAAACAACGGTCCCCTATGTGATCCTTTTGGCGGAAACGGGCACCTTCCCTTTATAGGCCTCGGCAATGATTCGGTTATTATGCTATTTAAAGAAAGTCCAAGGTATGGAAAATCATCGCTGGCCAAAGTTGATCATGGAAGAAAGGCTGGACAGAAGAAAGAACACGTGGATGAAACAAAATATCAAGTGGATGGAAAAATGGAATATTAGTTTGCATGAATGCCCGGACAACAACGCTGGAATAAAAAAGCTTGTGAGGGAAAAATTCAGAAGTTGCATATGGTCGAAACAACAGGGGCGCAAAAAAGACTACTATACCCAAGAATTTAACCCAACTCAAGATCATGAGGAGAAAGCGTACATAGGAGCAAATATAAAATGGAAAGCTAAAAGGCTCATAGCTCAACTCAGGACGAGCTCTCACCATTTGAGATGCGAGACAGGCAGATAGATGGTACCCAAGGAAGAGTGGGAGGAGAGAATATGCCTATTTTGCAACACGGGCACAGTGGAGACCGAGCGACACTTTCTCTTGGATTGCCTGGCATATAACGACATCCTTTCCAACTATGGGGATATTCTAAAAACGGGCAATTTAGGTACTCTTTTCGAGGAAACACATCTTGACAGGTCAGCAAATTTGGTGATCAACATCCATTGCCGCAGAGCAAATTTAAAGAAGTAGCTTCAAAAGACTTAATGCACACGCACCCCTTCTCGGGTGGTGCTTGTCTTTTGTCCCATGGGTCCCTTAGGCTGCTTTGGCCTTGCGGACGTCATTAAAATCTTTCATTCATTCATTCATTAGGGGACCTCCAAGATCATTTTGGAGACTTTGGTGTCAGTTCCTATTTTTTAGGGAGGATCCCTATTGTTTAGGGGATACTGTCAGTTGGCCTATAGGACTCGGGTATCATCCATGGATAGGTGGCTTTGGTCAGATTACAATTTTGTGTCCAGATGAGCCTTTTATGAATAAATTGGGAAATATTAAAATATTTCCTATGTTGGATTAAATAAAAATAATATAAAAGTGAACTTTTATAGTCACTTTATTATTATAATAAAATATAATAAGATCGTGGCACATTTCCCTAGGAGGTGATGGTATGAGTTTAATTTTAAAAGGGGACCATTTTATTAATGGTAAATAAGGCCTCATCTTAGTTTGAACCCCTAGAGGGGAATTTAAATAAAATGAAAGTTTGTAAAGTTCTTTAAAATAAATAAAAAGAGAAACCCTAGAAGTATGAACCTATTGGGAGAAGAAGAGAAAATTCAAAAAGGAGAGATGGGCTTCATTTTGGGCATTCAGGTTATTGTTTTCATTAGCATTTTTGGAATTGGAGGCTGGAGCAAGTTTCAGCAGCAGATCGAATTCTTTGAGGACAAAAACCCTTGAAGAAAGTGTGAAAGTGTTAATTGGATGAAACCCCAGTTTACAGTTGTGGAGGATCTACACAGGGTCTTCATCAGAGCATTATTGGAGCATTCTTAGGAGTATATTTGCAGATCAGATTGAAAGAGAAACATATTATTTATCAAATTGGCAAATCTTGTATTGATGGCAGGATCATATCATTTCCTTGTCTCCCAGCCTAGCCGTATTCTTTCAGGCAAGGCTGATGTCAACTTTGGGTGAAGAAAATTGTTATATCAGGTTGGTTTGGGCAGATTGTCTTCACCAGCAGCAGACTAGAGGTTCGATCAGCACTATGGAAGCAATTTCTAAGTGAATGGGAGTAGCTGTACAGCCCCAGGTCAAAGCCCAAGCTTGCCTGGTGGGACGTTAGGGTTGCAGAATTATATTAGGGTCGATCAATGAACTCTTTGCAATCAGTCATCACTGTTTTGAGTAGCAGAGATTTGTATCAGACATTGCCAGATAAATTCAATTCATAGCTGTTGCTGAATTCATTCTCTTGGCCGTGCAGTGCGGGTGCAATTTTTTGCAATTATTGACTCAAATAAAAATCAGAATTGGTCTCCATTTAGAGTTGTTGCTGTAGCTAATTTATTTCAAGCAATTTTCTTCATTCTTTTCAATCATTGTATTTGCATATCAAAAAATACAAAAAAATCAGAAAAAGTAAAAAAACACAAAAAATTCATATACGACTCCGTTTGCCAAAGACTAGAAAAACAAACAAATAGTCAGACCTTTCATTAGAAATCCGGTTGGTGGATCTTTCATTCTATCAGATTGAAAAATGTGTTATCTGTAGTTTTTAAGTTGTGTAAAAGGTAACTTGGGAATAGGTTACGTTTTTTCACCTACATTTAAACAGGTAAAAAGATAAAAATGGAAACAAAAGAGAAAAATGCACAAGCTTGTTAGTACACTATTTTGTCCACTGCAGTGTTATACCGCATTAAAGAATTTGGTTCAAGTGAAACATCCATACCCTCTGTGGAAACTCCTTCTCCCTTTATCCTTCGGAAGTATAATTTCCAGTGATGGTTAAGTTCTGATGTGTTGTCAGTTTTTGTAGAAATTTTTTAGAAACCCAGATATTTCAGAATTTGGGTATTCATTCATTTTTCATATGTGGGTCTTCAAGCATGGTTTCTACTTGGGCTTGACATCAGTGTGGTTAGCTAGAGCTGTGTGTATAACAGTCATATGAAAAATCAGAGCATGTAATTGGTGAGCCAATCAAAGATGGTACATGATCTTCTCAAGAAATTTTAAAAGGCATGGCATGAAAAGACTTAAGTTCAAATTGTTTACAGTGATCTGTGATCCCAAACATTGAGGCGTTCCTAGCAGGGGCAAAATACATCTTAACCTACATTGATGATTTTCTAGATAATCTTTTAGTTTTATTCAAGGGCTAGGTAAGTTTAAAGAGTTTTCGTTGCAGTCAAAATTATTGTGATCAATCAATCAGAGTTCTTTTGACCAATAATATATTACTAACATTATAACACCTTTTATCATTTTGTATAAGTATGATGTTATTTGTCAGCTGATTGTGATATAATCCTAAAGTGGGCAAAAAAAAACAATTTAATAAATGCACCCTCATTGTGATGAGGACATTTTATATAGTTGGTAATTCAACTTATATATTGATCAAATCCACATGCAAGTGGGTAGATAAAAATAAATTACTAAGTAGAAGGATAGCTGGAACAGCTAGAAATTGTAGTTAGTAATGAATTAAAAGTAGGTAGATAGTTGGAAATTTGGAATAACTGGTAAGGGTAAATAGAACTAAATTATAAAGTAGGTGGACAGTTGGAAATATGATATGTTGTTAAAATATTTTAAACCTGCATATATAGGCATCTCTTTTTTAAGTAGTTATTCAATATTAGATTTACAGCCGTGCCAGTTGATGTCAAAGCCTAAGAATCACACTTTTCCCTTTCTATTTTGTATGTTTTCAGTTTTTAGATTACCAAGCCTTTGCTGTAGTCATTGTGTATATCTTGTGCACTGCCTTTGCCCTAATCCCTTATACATCATGACCTGTTTTACCAACTTCTACAAGGTGTGGTCGTTTATATATTTTTATAAGAGTTTAAACTCCTTTTTCCTGTTTCATTCTGCTTATGCAATCCTCCTTTTGGTGCTATTTTTGGTTTGAACAGGTAAGTTGGTAAACTATTTATCAGAGCTGGATATATTTTCCATATGCACAATTTTATAAGTTCTTGTTTGAGTCTTCTGCAAGAATTGATCTATTAAAGAGGATTGGATTTTGGAATTTGACCGTGGCCTCATTTTCTATACAACATTGTTTTGTTACTAGCATCATTGTCTGGTATTTTTGCCTTCTACCTCTGAACTTGAGATCAAACAAGTTCTCAGCAGCTGCATTGGAGAAGCTGGATCATATTACTCCCCTGCTATTTTCCATCTACCTCATAGGCTTCCTCCAATTAACTGCTGTTAAATTTCTGTTGTTAAACTTTTATGGTTGCAAATAAATCTTTTGCTTTTCTAATTCTTTTATTAAGTTGTTGATTTGATTTCTACCGTCAATCTTAAGCTATAAATTTGTTTTGCTCAATTACCAATTCCCTTTTGAATTGAAACTTTATCTATGTATCTGTTAAGCTTTTATTGAAGGATAATTCGATAAGGTCCCCAAGTTCCACCCCAAGACCCAATTTGGTTTAGTTGCTTAACCAAAAATTACACAAATATTGACAAAAACAAAATGTCTTAAAGTTTGTAATCCTAACTTTTGCACATATGAAGGAGATGCTCCAAAATTTCATGGACAACAATGGACCACTAGTTTCATTCTATTAACTGGTTTAGTTGTCGAACCTGCCTTGATTGGATACCGAGATATTCATCCCCCTCTTTGATGGCACAATTGATGAGAACAAGCTAGATGCTTGTGTTTGCAGTTTGTTGTAGTTTAAGACAATAAAATCTTATAGAACTGCAACATCATAATAGTAAAGATCCATATGATTGATCACAATTCATGCCTACATTTGGTGGGAATCTTACTTAAAACTTCAAGAGGGTGCAGATGATCAGAAAATTGATACTTGGGGCAAATTTCAAAGCTACTACTTGTATGCAGTTTTATGCCCTTGGATATACAAGAAACTACTGGCATGATGGATCCATCTTCTCCAGGCAGGTGCCCAATTTGTCTAATAATAAATAGACTAGTTAATTGCCTCTCTAATACTCTATTACACTAGAGGTGAAAGATAATAATGATTATTTGCGTCAATTTTGTCTCTCTTTTGTTTTCTCATCTTCAGCAGGACTTAGATCTTTGCACTATCAATTCCATACAGCATACTTTCAAGGGTACTTCAAAAGTGGAAGCTAAGTCCCAGAAGGGTTGTCAAAGCCAAGTCAATCCTTTGATTTTCTGACTAATGGTTACCCTTTATCTTCTACCATTTCCATTGTGTTTCATGCTGGCTACTCACCAATAGGGATTGGGTATTCTTCACCAAATGGATCCATTAAGGGTTTGAATTTTTTAAGCCAGCACTAGGAAGAAGTATTGTGCCTACTATTAAAGTAATACTGTAATGTTTAGTTTAAAATGGTCAATCAAGTTAAGATAGACTTTAGGAATACTCTTTATTCTTTTGGATACGTTCTTATCCTTTCCTTTAGAGTTGTCAATCTCATCCTTTGCGGATAAATCATTTGTGACTCTTATTTAAGGAGTCTTTCACTCCTTTGTTAATATCAAATATCTTGGTATTCATTTTGTGTTATCAGTTTTTGTAAAACTACCACAAGTTCATAGGAATGTCATGTGCTGAAATCAAAGAAGTTACAGTCACTTGTTGAGTAAGCTTCACAATATGAAAATTATAAGATATAGGAAAGTAAACCAAAAACTTCTTATCTGAATTTTTGCTTATGAACAATGACTATTCTTTGACAACAGGGAAGTTTTGTTCGCTCGTAATTGTCAAATCAAGATTAGATTGGTAAAGATTATCCTTGACAATGCCAATGAGAAGAGCTTGATCTCATAGAAGTTTATAGACGATCTTTAGTTTCCAACTACAACACATTCCACACTCATGTCTTGAAGATGTTGTCTTATTTGTAATTGAGACATTCCAATATATAGTTGATTGTGATGTCATTGCCCTTGATGCTCGTCTGATCTTTGGAGCATCCTATCAATATGACTCCAAGATCATATTGGATGGCTTCCACGAGACAAATGAATTGCTTAAGGATGGCTAAGTGCATAAACTCACTTCTATTGGTCCTTTGCACTCTGTTAGGTCAGCAATTATATAGGTTAACCTGCAGGAGCAAAGTATTTGATCCTGACAAGTTTTGCTTAAAGCAATCAAATCTCATTTGGTGCATATTATGATGTTTTTGACTAGCTTAAAGGACTTTCTTTTGACGCCCATTGAACTTTTCTTGAGCTTGTGCCAAATTCTTTCTTGCCCCGTCAACCAACCTAGTGCACCCTGCTCAGTGAGAGTATTTAGACACAGTGGCAAATCAAGCAAATGCTTGAAGAGTGAAAGATCCAACCCAACACTTCCCATTGCAGATCTATTGCTCTTATTATGCGAAAGAAGGAACATAGGAAATGGCATCTAGTCATAGATTATTGCTCTCTCAATAAAATCACTGTGAAGAATCGTTACCCATTTACTAGGATTGATCTGTTGGACCAACTTCAAGGTGTCAAGTACTTCACTGAGCCTGATTTCACTTGTTGATATCACCATGTTCACATGGAACTTTGTGATGATTTAAAGATGACTTTCAAGATCAAGTTTGGACTCTACAATGGCTTGTCATACCTTTGGGGATCATCAATAAATCTGCCACATATATGCATGTTATGAATTTTCTTTTCTGACCCATCTTGGGCGAATTTGTTGTCATCAATGTGGATGAAATCTTGGTCTCCAACAAATCCTAGGATTGCATCCAGACAGTTCTTGGTTTTCTTTGCCACATCATCTCCTAGCCAAGATTAAGTAATCTTTTGACCAAATCCTAGTTAAGTACTGGGAATTCTTTGTAACTGATCGCAAAGTACATGCAAATCTTGATAAAGTAAAGGTCCATTGGAGTCCCCACTCCATTCTACATTTCAGATATGAAGAGATATATGGGGAAGTGAACTTCACTTGAGCATTTTGCAATTTGAAAGAGGCTCATTGATCTACACTAGTGCTTGCTCTCCACGATCTATAGCAACCATTTATTACTTCCAAATATGCTATTGGAGCAGTATTAAGCAATGAGGACATGTGGTGGCATATCATTTTTAATCATTCACAAGTGAAGCTCATTTACATACCGATCACCAACTATTTAAGTTTTTGAACTCTCAATCTAAGACTTCAAAACCATGGTATTCAAAGTGGACAACTTACATTTAGCAATTTCATTTGGTGAAAGTGTAAGAGGCGTATCACAAACTAAGTGTTAAATCTTCTTAATCATTTTTCCTCTTAGGTACTTATTAGCATTTTGGGTGCTTGATTTGCAGCCTGGGTGAAAGAAAAGTTCTGTTCTTTGAATACTTAGTTTGGTTCGATTATTGTGACTTTACATCGTCACATCTTTCTTTGACTATTTTATTAGATGGGTTCTATTCAATTAACTTTGCGTTGCCATAGGACAGTCTTGCCAAATTTTGCTGGAGAAAACTTAATCCTCTTTTAATGGCACCTTTATTAGTCTTCTGGTTGGAAGCTGGTAGGGGATTTACATCTATTGGTGCTCTCTTTGCAACAGGTTTAAGGATTTCCAATTGGAAGCTTGCATTATGTATTATTAACTAAATAAATTGTTATTTGTAAATTCTTGAATGTAGGAATCTATTTACAATTCCACAAGAACTACATTAGTGCCATGGGCAATACTCAACACCAATACCAACCGCTAGTCGTACCTTCTGGACCGTGGGAATCTCAATTTACATGGACTTAATTAATAACCTGGGTAACACCAAGTGTCTACATGACTGCATATGTGTGTTTCTTGATGGCTTTTCAAAGTTGCTATCTTTATGACATACTCCAAGACCTTTGATGCTCAACAAGCTACATACTTGTTCTTCAAGCATGTTTGTCACTTAGAACCAACTTCAACCTGTCGCTCATTACCATTTTATTATTATATCATGATTCATCCTTCTTGATTTATGCTTGTCAATTGTGGAGGGAATATTCCTATTTCCATGGGGAAATCTCCATTTAAAGTTTGTTATTGATTCTACTCTTTGGTGCCTTCTGAGATTCTGATTTCTCTTCCTGTTCCTGATACATCCCACCTGCAAAAGGAGCAGGACAAAACTTCTACTGTTGTGCAAAATTTGTTGAACTTTTCACATGAACTCAAGATATTATATGACAATATCAAACCAAAATTGAAGTGCTTCATTGCGGGCTTTGAGTTTCTCAATCATTTCAAGTTGTTTGTTCGGCTCTTGTTGGATAAATAGAGGTTTTGTAACAAACAACATTACTATATACAGCCCAACAATTATGGACCTGACCCTGTTCACCAAGCGATCTGACTTAATTCTATTCAACTAGATATTTCAATTTGGCTTGGTGTTCATGATGTTGACAATGTGATCGAGTTGAATGTTAAGTGATCACTCTTGAACTAGGAGGTTTGACTTTGAGGCTACAATTTCCTTATTTTCAGTTAATTGTTGATCAAAGATGCTTTTATCAATGTTCTAAATATTGTTACCTGACCCGGACTTGGCAAGCTGATTTTTGACTTGGACTCAGCGCTCGTACTTGGCAAAAACTATGCAAAGATTCAGCAATTTGAAAAACCCAAGAAATTGTGAGATTTTTAAGGATTTTAAACTTGTTTCATGCATCCTTTTACAATAAACATTAAAGACAATAATTTCATTAAATAGAAGCTACTTTGGACACATACACAAGTATACATTATCACAAAAAGTATAAGCAAGTTTTAGTTGAAGGAAATAAGTCAAATGACACATTTTATCCATAAATAGTGTTGAAAGTCTACAAACTCATGGAATATGAAAGCCGTGGCATCAAAAGCTCCAAAAAAATATCAAATTAAAAGCTACAAGTCAATTTCTCGAAGGAGCCTATATCCCTCAGCACCCTGGCCCTCCCATGTATGCACCTAAGATAAGTCCTGGATGATGTTGCAGCCATGATATTTGACCGTGTCTTTAGGCTTGGGCTTCATGACATCCATATCATATGCAAGATCCTCCAATGGGTCTCCTCGTGCTCTAACCTTCTCCTCTACCATTGCTATCGCCTCTGCCTCTTGATCCACTTGATCAACCCATGCCAAGTCATCATCGTTGAAGACAAGATCATCAATCTCAGTGATCCACTTTGATGTGTCAATGCCCAAGATCTGTTTATGATGAAGGCGAAGCTTGTAATGAATATACACAAGATCATTCAACCTTCACACTGGCAACTTGTTACACTTTGTGGAGTGTATGAGCTCAAACGTACTCCAATTGTACTTGCAGCTCAAGATATTAACTGCAATCCTTTGTAGATTTGGCACCAAAACTCTCCCACCATGCATCTGAAATCATAAAATATAAAAATCAATTCTATTCTATAACTTTGAGTTTATTAATGTTAAGTGGTAAAAGATAAAAACGCTTTATCTTTAAATTTTAAATTATGCCTTTAATAGAGTTTTACCTAGCTGCGTTTCTGTTTGATTTTTCTTGCATATGTCTTGTGCAAAGAGGTCTCCTTGTGCAATCTTGAACAACTCTATCTCACGGACTATGTGACTCCAATAGATAAATCATTTGACATTCGCTCTACAACTGTATAGAGTTCACTCAACGCTAAATCTAGGCAAAATTGGAATGTGGGATTAATGTAGTAGGCAACTGCATGTAAAGGTTTGTGAAGCTAAAGATGCTATCGTTGATCAACGATCTCCCATATGGGACCGTACTTAGCCTAATTCCTGAATAAATAGATAAAATGGCCTCCTACACCCTATCCATGCCCTCATATATGTAGCCCATTGTGGGCTTTCCTCCTTTGGCAACTTGTACGAGAACAACTAGAGGCTCTGTGAACTGCAATCATTTTGAAACATTAAGTTTTAACAATGAACATAGTAAGTGTGAAAAAAAGCAAATAAAATGGAAATAAGAACAAAAATATAATGGAAAGTTACTTGCACAATCTCCTTGGCCGGTTGCCAAAAACTATGCTCATCAAAAATTCGATCAACTGTGTCAAACCCAGCAAAGGTCTTTGCATATGATGATGTAGACCACTCCTTACAAACATGTGTCTCAAAGCAGCCTTGGGCTGAAGCATAGATTGAAACTTGATAAAATTGGTTGCGAAGGGGGTAAATCTTGGACGACCTAACTCTTTCTTATTTGTGGAATTCCTTATAAGGTTGAGGACCCAAGTATGATTATATTTGTATTTAAAAATATCTTTTGTGTGCTCTAGACATGTTATGATCCAGGGAAGTTTGCCAAGATCCTTGAAAATGAGGTCAAGGCAACGGGCAGCACAAAGGGTTCAAAACGAGGTGTGATGCCTCTCCATAAAAAAGTCTACTTGCAACAACATAATTTGCTGCATTATCTATAATTTTCTGTACTACATTCTCCTCACCCACCTCGACCAATTTTTCCTCCAAGGCCTCACAAAGAAACTCAACAGTTTTTGTTTTAACTGGAGCATCAATCGACTTCAAGAGCACTGTGCCACTTGAGAAAGAAAAAAATCCGTGATTTAGTAAGGTCTGAAGGTATTTGATTATGGTGATTCTCAAAAGATTGATACAATTTTTGTATAGTGAATTTGTGGGGAACCTCCTACAGTTGACTTTTAAGTGACCAGATATTGCCTTTGCTTTTAGGCTTTAGCTGTTTTTCCTGCTTCATGCAGGATCCTAGACAAAGTTATCTGTATGTAGTGAAGCAGATTGTGAAATACATTAAAAATAACTACAATATTATTAGCTTGGCATAGGATACTCTTATAGAGTGATGTTACCTTGGTTGGACACATTGGGCTGGTGATCAAGATGAATGGGTGTCATGCAAAAAGTGATTTGTATTTTTTCTCTTTAACTCTGAGGCTGAATACAGAGTTGCCGTCAATACAGGAATGGAGGCATTGTGAATTTGCATATCGATGAATGAGCTAGGACTTCTAACTGTAGTAATTGATGCTCCTTACTGTGATAGCCAAAGCGCTATCCTATATTGCCAATAGTCCAGTTTTTCATTCATCAACCAAGCATATTGCTGTCCATCAAGATTGTATTTAGTAATTGATCATAAAATGGATTGCGTGCTTTTACTTGAGCCACACCAATGACCAGATTACTGTCATGATAGAAGCAAAGTATGTGAGTTAAGAATTATGATCTTTGTTGTGGCCAAACGATGCTCTCATTAATGGGGATGATATATGATGACATCTTGCGTCCCTGAGTTGACCCCAGTTACCAATGTGGAGCATCCTTGGGAATTGAAATGAAGTTTAGGTTTTCTCCTATTATGAGTTTGTGATTATTGAGGAGGCATATCTATTAAATGTTTATCAGAAGGGGCTCACCCCATTTTGTAAATTATATGTATTCATTTGATGGATTAAGTGATTCAGGACAGGTAATTATTGAATATTGGCATATAAGTGTTTTTTTAATTGTTAGTCTAGGGATCAACTGGTCCCAGCCTGTGAAGCCACAAATGGAGGGCCTCATCCTTGTAAACCAAAACACTACACCCACCAAGGACCAACTCAACCAACACAACAGTGCCCAGTATGGGACTTGAACTTGGTATCCATTACTAAAAGTCAACAGATATATCATTACAACATGTGCACAAATATTAGAGTATAAGCTGTCACCCACCAATATCTTGCATTTCTATTTTATGCTTGCTGGAGTGATTCTAATGGTCAGTACATAAATTGAAAACTTTGTTAGTTTATACACAAAATTGACTAATAAACTCTATCCATAGTCTGAAAGGTAAGTTCATTGTGCTCCAAATTTTTGGTGCGCAACAATTGTTTTTGCGAATGCGGCTGAAAGGTATTATTCTACACCTACAATACATAGATGGACGAGTGGATAAAGTCATTTATGAAGATTGGGTGATGGTTGGAAGTTTCAAGGGCTGTATATTACTGGGAAAGTTGTAGAATTTCGTGCATATTTTTATATGATTTGTAAAATATATGAGAAATTATTCTCTAGATGCTTTATCCTATAGGCTATAGCTGATTGCTCTACAAACTCCTTACATACTCATCACACATATGTAGGCTATGGTGGGACTAGGATCTATTTTACAGTGGATCAACTGGTTTCAATTTGCTTAAATGCCTCTTCTCCATCCTGTGCTTTAACGTAATAGTAGATTACAGTTGATTTTATGGCTACAAATTGATTATTAAAAGACTGATGACTAATATTGGGTTTTAGGATAGTAAAGAGGGAATTTGCAATCCAAGCATTTGATATCATTTCAAACTTTCATCAGTAATAACATACAATTTAATAGTGCGAAAGAGTGATATATTCATTATTGGTTTATCCCATGTGACAGGAGAAGAAAGCATGGGCATTGTGGGTGATAGTTTTAGCGATATGGGTGTTGAGGCTGTTTTCTGACGCACTGCAAATGTCACTGGACAGCTTTTAAAATGCTTAAGTTGCAGAAAAGGGAGGGGGGATTCTAACGATTGGGTAGGTTGGGGAATCCTTGGGATCAAAAAGAGAGAAATACCAACAATGGAGAATGCATCATGTAAGATTGCTGCAAGTTACTTGAATATCAATAGACATTCATATAGATCCCAAATATCAGCTAGTCCCTAGATGGATTTAATGGTGAGGATTATCTATACACCAATAAATTATAATCCTATTACAAATATAACCCTTTTTTGTTGTTAGATGTGTACTTAACTAAAATTGATTACTGTTATTGTGTCTATGGTTAAGGGAGAAATTTATTCCATCTTGTACAAGTAATGATTTTCAAATTCTCTCGTCTTACATTCTTCACAAAAACCAGCGTGCTGATATTTAACCATATGATAAGATAGCATGTGTCTTCTGCAATATATTTTGCTAAATTGGTTCCTGATAATTTTTTTTGGGTAAATGAAAAACAATTTTTTTTTGTCTTGTATGATATTTAATTTGATTGAGATTGCATTTTGATTTTTAATGGAATGACGAAGCTTGTCATTCAAGTTCAAGTTTCAAAACTCATGTGCCGTTTAAAGCACCATCTGCCCTATATGGTTGATTTGGTGTAATGCTATCGCTAAGACGATTGCTTATCAATTCAAATTTATGCTTTCCAGGTAGTTCTAAATTTGGGGGACTTACAAGACACACACAATGGTCGTATAAGCTGTCTTGGATTAGCAGGTGATGGGAGTGCTTTGTGTACAGGAAGCTGGGACAAGAATTTAAAGGTATATGATTAATCTATATCTAATTTAGCACCAAATATTTTAGTTTAATTTGGCATTGCTTTGGGGAACTTCGAGGCAGAGTGTGTTTTGCATTATGGTAGAATATTTTAGTATTGCAATCTAATATAAGTTTCGAGTTAATAATCTGATATACAAGGCATTTGTGCTATGCAATTGCAGGTTTGGGCATTCAGTGGTCACCGTAAAACAATTTGAGAAGTTGCCGATTAAATCAAAATTTGCTGAAGAAGAGTGTTAAACAAGGTGAGTTCGTGAAGTGACCTGTGATACACAACTTGTATCAATCCAGCTGAATTTCTCTTACAGCTTCAATTATTTTCTCCCGTTTGGAGACATCTATATTCCCACGGGCACTCCATGATATTAATTGCCCATGGAAGAAGCCAGATGCTTGTATTATGTATTGATATTTTATTTTTTCTTTGTCATTGCATTTAGATTGTTGTATTAAGGACTGGACTAAAGTGGTCCTTGGCTCTGTGCTTCCCATCCCATCAATTCAAGTACAAATTGAATATTTGAAGCCAATGATAGCATACGAAGAATTCCAGAGTTGATTGAAAACCATTTGTTTGCCTTTCCAACTTAGGCATACAGTATTGTTGTGTTATTTATTTTCAATGTGTAGATTATACAGACTGGTCTGCTCATGAGGCAAAACAAAACTTGATCTTGAGTTAAAGGTTCTCTTGCATTGAAGGTTCTACTGAACCGTATCATTTTCTGGTTTTGATACAGTGGAGTCAAGTGTCCTTTTGCAGATTTCTGAATGTGTATTGAAAGTCTTTTTTCTGGTTCGGCAGAAAGGTTTTTAACTATCAGGTGAATGTTCCATTATTACTTCCAATTACCATGTAGGATTGTTAGGGTTAGTAATTCCTTGTTCTTTACCAAAAAATCTCATCCAAATTCATACCCAATAGTAGATTATTGTAGCATGTTAATATTAATTTTGTTATTATTCAATATTATTAATTTCCTTATGTGGTTCCTTGCTGTATACTAAAATTATCTAATTATATTAATCCATACTGGTAGATTATGGTAGAACTTTAGTATTATGTTTGTTGTTATTCAATGTTCTTAATTTCCTTGTGTGATTAACGATTAAATGTATCCTTATTTGCATAATTTACTCCTGTTCCATTAAAGTCCGGATTCTTAGCTTTCACTCTGGGACTTAAATGTTAAGGATCCAACATTTGATTGATAGATGAGTTGAATAATATTTGAATATTTGAAGATATAATCCATATCAACATCAACAGTTTAGAGTGATTGATGGTTGCTGCCATTGTACGATTGGGACATGTCCAGATAGTTTTAAGCATGGTTGAAAATATCTGCGATATATTGCTAAACCGGCTATATATCTTGCGTCACTACAGGAAACGATATAATCGCTCAAAAAATTGCAGCCGAGTTTTTCATTGTCGCACAGCGATGTTTAGGGCAAAAAATCGTAAAACCCACATGTTTCTCTCTGAAAAATCGGTCAACAAAAGTCAACCCGTGAATAACTTAAAACATAGAAAGCTAAACATGATTAAATCATTAATATATATGCTAAGTTCTAATTGCTATGTATTTAACTCAACTGTGATTAATATATGATGGGAATCTCAAATCAGTATATGTTATACAAATTTGGTGTATATGTGTGTTTTTTTTAAGAAATTATATATTTTCAAATGTTCGATAAAAGTGCCAATTAATTGCCAATTTTTTCGCCAAGTTTTTCAATTTTTTTGGGCTGGCCAAGTTATTGCTGAGCCCGAGTTTTTCAACTATGGTTTTAAGCCACCTGCAAAGTATCGGGGAGAAGGATGTGGATGTAATGCTCCTCTTCCATCCCTCCTATGTTTTTGAATTTTGGGATACACTAGGGAGTAGGGACATTTCCCCATTGTTGAGCACTTTTGAGGTTATTAAGATGTTTGGTAATGTCCTCAGCATGCAAGAAGCTTTTTGATGTCCCTATTTAAATGCCCCAGGGTGATTCCTAAATACAGGGAAAATACGTTGACTGTGAACATTACCAAGAAATCTGCTAAGCAGACATGACAGCTGGGACTGTTCTTGAAAAATGTATTAAAAGAACAATTTATAATTAAACGACCCAAAAAGTTGGCTTCGCTTTACTAGAGAGCATACTATTTGACCGTTTACTTGCGGCAGATACATATTTTGACATCTTAGAAAGTAAGCCGACCTTTACTTGCCACAATACTGGGGTTTAACAGAAAATGAGATCTTTTTTGTTGCTATTTAAAGCTTTAAAGCTGACGAGGGATAAATACTGGGAATTTGAATGTTGTTCTTTATTTGGGGATAAGGGATAACAAATTGTTCTCAATTTTGCTATGTTGCATGGGTACTCGTAGCCATATTCCTGGGTCGTGTACCAGTACCCGGTACACGTACCCAAGTACGGGGTACTCAGTGGGTTCTCAGTGGAGAGCATTATAGTTAAGGACCTTGATTAAGATTTCTGATTTTTGTTTCAGTTTTTTGTTTGCGTATCAGCTTGCTGTTTATCAGGCTTGTTTCAATATGTAATCACTAATCAGTTTGAAACTTTGATACAATGATTGTATAACATTTCAATTTGTGCACTTAATCTTCAAAGTTAATCTTTGACAGTAAACTTTATCATTGTTCCTGTTTTGAAAACTCAATGTCGTTATATTTTCAGATTTTTTACAAAATATTAAATTATATATATAAAAAAATTCACCCATCTCCTATTTTGAAAAAAACAACGCACCTGTACCTGTACCTGTCCCTGTCCCCAAAGTACCCAAGTCTCTGTGCAACCTTGCAATTTTGTTTTTGATTTGATGAAGGGGTTAGATCAGTTGGGCCGTCAGTAATTGATGTTGGGCTGCAATTGATTGTGAAACCCTTGTAGATCAGGTTATCACTGTGGGCATATTTGTCTGTCTACAATAGCAGGGGTTTTCTGGAAAGATCCATATCACAAAGAAGCTAAGTGCATTAGATTAAAAAACCATTTCAGGTCTGAACATCTGACCTATTATATTAGGAGAGATGAGACACAGTGTGAAGAAGAGGATAAGTCAGTTTGATCGTAGTCAATACACCTGACTCGTTCCATGGGATGTTAATTTTCTGTCATACACGTTGTCTCTAATCTTGTTCTTTAATGTCCATGTTATGGATGGTGTTTGAATTTCATTTCAGCTCCATTTTAATAAAATATGTCATATTTTAATTTCTTATTTTTTAAAAACACAATGCGCACAATTGTTATTAGCCAACCTTCCACCATTGCCAACATTAGGGAAATATTTCGTTATAGAAAAGAATTCCTCTATACTTCAATGAATGAATGAGTGAAAGTTTTTAATAACACGAGGCCAAACAGCCTATGAGACCCATGGATAGCCTGCAAATAGAAAAGGACTGAGTCTGAAACAAAGTTCAAAACTATGCAACTGAGTCTCTTTTTCCTTTTGCATCTTGGATCTTCTGCTGTGTATTTTAATCAAGAAATCTGTGACCCTTGGTATCGTTTCTTCTTCAAACAGATTGTTCAAGGAGGTCATGTTTAGTGTTTCAATGTAGTTGGCCCAAATGTCCTTGTAGGTTGAGCACTCCATGATGTAATGTCATTCTGTCTCTATTGCTTCCTAAGTGTATAACAACAGCTGCTTTTTGCCCACTCATCTTTAGTTATCATCCATCTTTTGGTTTTGCATGTAAGTTGATGCGAACTAGTTATTATTGGTTTCCGTTTTAATTCTTCTTTTGTGTATGGTCATATGTAAGATTAAAATGTTTTATGTAGTATTCCTTTTTTCCTCCAAAGTTCCTTGTCTACATGCTTTCTTTAAATTTTCTTTATACATACCTTTGAAAAAACACTGCCCATGTGCTTTGAATAAACACAGGTTATGTATTGTAACAAATTAAACCTCACAAAGTTTTAATTCAGGTTCAATATTAATATTTACTAAAATAATTTATTTTGTTGAATTATTAATTTTGATTTTGTTTGGAACTGCATGTAAAGATTTTCAATTTTGATTTTGTTTGGAACTGCATGTAAAGATTTTCAATTTTGATTTTGTTTAATATTTGTTTGGATAATTTTTCTCCTTGCGCTTTCTCTTTTCATCCTGATGCTTCGGAAACGTTGATGAAAAATACTCACACAATCGAATCTAAAAGCAGCATTCAAATCATAGGATTGTAGAAATATACTCACTATTAAGAATTTAGTTAATTTTGGATATAATTTAGGGTATCCAATAAATGGAGCCCATTGCAACTCAAAAAACTTTTATGGGTTTTACGTAAAGCGTGTAAAGCATAACAAGCCTACAGAATTAAATTTGTTGGTGCGATAAATATTAATTTAACTCTGTAAATTGTAATGTTATATTGCCTTGGAATGTGCTTCTGCCCATCTAGAAATTTTTTAGGGAGGACCTCACATGGAAATTGATTGCCATTAAAAATAAAAGTTTAAAATATCTTCTAATAAAATCTAGGATTAGGGGACTAGTGCTTTCTTGGCCAGGTGTATTCCTAGTAACTTAGGATTTTAAGTTTGAACTATTATATTTTTAACTTAGGATTTTAAGTTTGAACTATTATATTTTTAACTTAGGATTTTATGTTGGAACTATTATATTATAATGTTAACTATGATGCCTAAAATAATAGATATCAGGATATCATTAGGATGGGATGAAATTATTTACACTCTCACATTCTTATTGATCATAAGTCATTCATAATTGTATATATGCCTAGAATTATGGCTATTTGTGATTGCTTATCTATATAATAAATGGGGCTATTCATACAATTGAATTTATTGTATGATATCATCTTCAATGTTTTGGACGAGATTTGAATATTGTTGATGTAATTTACATGTATGAACTGGACGAGAGGGAATCATGCATACTTATAATAGACATGGAATATCAAAGAAACACTTATAGTAGAGATAATGGATGAAATATGGAAACAAGTATTAACACAATCATGATGATTTTATATCCTTATTATAGATATTTGATAATGTTAGTATTTTTCTTAGTATTTATGTGTGTTTGAATGTAGGATGTTGAGTTTGGATATCTATTGTATTATATGAAATTTTGTATAATTTTTTTATTTGTTTATTATCTGTTTAATTAGGTATTGATGATTAAATTAAATATAATTTAAAAATTTGTTGATAAAAAATTATTGAATATAATTTAGAAACTTGTCAATAAACAAATTATCTAACAATAATATTAATAATATTGATACATGCAAGATGTGATGTTTTGACAAGAATAGGTATTAAGGTGAGTTATGTTTGTTCTCTAAGGTGTGGCGATCATATAATCTAAAGTGGATGAAATATTGTTTTTAAAATTTTTAAATTAATAATGTTTTTGATTAAAAAGCAGCCAAAACGAGGGGGCTGACCCATAACAACATACATAGCCAACACGAAAAGTGCCAGACTAACAACACATTACCAACACCAACACACCCTCAGCCAATACCCTTCTTTAAAATAAAAAACAAAAAACGAGTGACTACAGGCTCCAACTTCACTACGAAATTGGTAACCAACCTGTGATCACCAACACTAAGTTAACAACATTGTTCCAAATAACCCAAACATCAGCATAAAATCAAATATAACCAGTCTTACGACTAATAGAGTTATTAAATTAATAATGTCATTTAATTAATTAAATTAAATTAATAATGTTACGGCTAACCGGTTTAATTAATAATGTTTTTAATTATCAAGTTTTGAGTTTAATATATATTTGAATGTTTTAATTTGAATTGCAATTATTTTATTTTCAATAATTGATTGTGCAAAATTTCAAAATATAGAATTCAAAAATGAGATTAAATAAGTTATTGTTTTATATTTGAATTTGTATTACAATTAATTTTGAGAAAATGAGCTGTAGTATTCATACGAGGATACTGCTTTGCAACTTTCTCCCGTGTCCTTGTGTCTTCCTTAGGGTTTCATTTTTAGGTTTGTCGTGCATTGCTGTCATACCTCATTAATTGCAAAATTTTAGGTTTTAATGGAGGTGGCCAATTTTGGCTCAACAATTGTTGTTGGTGCCGAAGTGTTGGTTGTTAGCGCTAATGGCTCCGCCGAGCAAGTGTCCCAAGAAATTTGTCTCCAATGTTTTCTACGCAGTAAGTCTTCTACCCCTGATGTGGTTTTGCCAGTGTCGAATTTTGACTAGGCTTGTGACTGGTTAGAGAATCATACTCTTATTGGTTATTTTGATGGTAGAATTCCATCTGAGAGTGTGCTTAAAGATTGGGTCACCAAATCCTGGGCCCCTCATGGGGTTCGCCTAGATGGTGTCCAGAACCTTACTAAAGGTTTTTTCCTTTTTTCGCTTTGGGAACCCATCACATGTTGATGGTGTTCTCATGCATGACCCTTGGTTTGTCCACACCTCCTTGTTAGTTTTACAACCATGGTCGAGAGACGGTAAAGTCTTTGAGAATAAGAAACTGAAAGTACCTCTTTGGCTCGAATTTCTTGGTCTTCCTTTGTTTTATTGGCCTTTCCTACAAAACATAGCTCAATCGCTTGGTTGGGTTGTCTGTTTGAAACCTGGCCATTTTATCATGCTCACCCTTAGAAGAGGGTTTGTGTAGAGGTCAATCTTTCCTAGGACCTTCGTGAGTCCTTGGATATTCAGATTGGTGGGCACACTTTCACCAGAAGGTAATGCATTTAAATTTATCCAATACTTGTTTCTGTTGCCACTCTGTGGATCACAAGATTAAGGACTGTCCTTTGGCCACTTCGCGACCAAGGGTTACTCCTAAGGAACCAACCACTCCTCATCCCACAGAGTCTAATAGAGTTGAGGGAACATGGACTACTGTGGTTCGAAAGGGAAAACAAGGAATGACACCTGAGCCTAAGCAGGCTTCCGTTAGTTCATTAGCTCTAGCAAAGACCCCCAAGGACATTTCACACCCTGTTTCTCAAGGGACTTCTCTAGCCTTGTCAGAGTCGTTGGTCATTCCTCCGACTGTCTCCATGGATCCTCTGCCTCTTCCCGCTCCACTCTCTTCTTCAATAGAGTTTAATGGCTCCTTCTACTGTCCCTCTCATAGCCCTTCTGGCCACGACGAGCTTGACACTGCAGGGCGAGGGAAGCTTCCACTTTTCCCAGGTGACCTTTACCAGCTTTAATCTCTGAGTCGACCTTCCTGCGCAACAACTTCTCCTCACTTGGGGACGAGGAAACCATGAATGCAAATTTTTAATGGATTTTCTCTCTTGGAATGTCAAGATCTTATTGACCTCCCTAGAAAATATATTGTCAGAGATGTTCGTCATCGATTTCCTTGGATGTTTTGTCTTCAGGAAATTAAGATTGTAGGATTTCTTCTTTATGCTTCTTGCAGAGTCATTTAGCCCCAAAGTTTGGTTTTCTCATCATCCCACGAGGCTAATAGAGGGGTAGTTACACTATTGGCTCCACGTTGGCAAAATGCCATTATCAACCATGGAAAAGACCCTTTGCATAGGATGGTGTGGATTCTTTTTTATATTAATAATCACCACTTTGGTGTTATTAATCTTTATGCTCCCAATGATGTTGTGGAAAGAGCTTTTTTATGGCGATGGATTGCTGATTCATTGCCAATTGCCTTTATGTGGTGATTTTAATATGATTGAGGTGACTTCTGATAAGGATGACATTTAACCTTTTCACTGGACGACTAGAGAAAGAGAAGCCTGGTTTCACACGTGTAATAAATTGGGTCTTTTTGATCCCAATCTCAATTGTCGTCTCCCACATGCAGCCTGGCATACCTGGAGCAATTATCGAGCTAGTTCTAAAAGGATTTTAAAGAGGCTTGATAGTGCCATGATCTCCTCTCAATCTTTTTTTTCCTTTGGGAGTTCCCAAGAATTGACAGTTTTGCCTTTGCCAGATATTACGTGGTCAGACCACCTTCCCATTATATTCTCTCTAGAATGGACTGTTCACCAGCCACATTCCTACCCGCCACCTTTTTTGCTCAACACGTCATTTCTCAACCATCCCTCAACTCTGGCCCACATAAGGAATGTTTGGAACCTTCAACCTCGGCCCACTCAATTGTCAAGGTGGATTTCATGGTGAAATGCAACCATTCCCTGCACTGTGCGCTTTCTAAGCTTTTATGGAAAACAATTGGCTTATTTCCACCGTCAATCCTATGCTAGAAATACCAAGGGCTTGCATGCGACAATTGACAACTTGGAAGCTCATCCTTTCTCCCCAAAGTTTCAGCTTAAGGTGGCAGACCTTCGTCATGCAAAGCAGGTTGTCGACACTTACTCTACTAGGGGAGCTCAAATAAAAACACGTCTTCACTAGTTGAAAGTGGCAGATCGTGCTATTAAAGATTTTTTCTCTTCACTGAGCCCCATGCATTCCAATTCAGGGATTAAAAGGATCAAGGATGGTAACTCTGTTCTCACTGAGCTTCTTGATATTTTGCAAGCTTTTGTTGCACACTACAAATAAGATTTCACAGCCCATGATTCCACTCCTACCTCTTGTCAAGCCTTAGAGGATTGCTTAGCCTGTGTTCCCAATCGTCTCTCAAACTCTCAATGAGTTTTTTGTGATAAGACTTTGTCTGTTTAGAAGCATTGAATATGGGAACATTGGGCGATACAATAAATAGAGGAAATATTAAATTCATACCTAAATCTAGCGATCCTGAGGACATTTTTAATTGATGCCCCATCACATTGCTCAATGTCTCCTACAAAATCATAGCAAAGGCCTTGTCACTGAGAATTTGCCATCTTCCCCAAATTATTCGCCCAGAGTCAATAGGCTTTATCCAATCCCGGTTGATCTTGGATAATATAATTGTAGTCTGGGACGTTATGGAACGGGCTCGCTAATTTGGTCAAGCCACTATTTTCCTCAAGATTGACTTTGCCAAAGCCTGACTGTATTGAATGGCCTTTTATTCTTGCAATGTTGTGTGCTCTGGGATTTGGTCCCCATTTTATTTCTACTTTTAAAATGCCTTTTTCAGATGCTAATGCTTGCATCACCATCAATGGCCACCGTTTCTCTTCTTTTGGTTTGCATCGATCTATTCGACATGGTTGCCCCTTGGCTCCTGCTTTGTATGTTTTAGTAGCAGAATGTTTTGGTTACTTGCAAGCTTTTGCCATTTCTACTGGTCGTGTTCATTGGATTTCCTTGTCAAATTCCACCTCCCAGATTGTCAATGGGCATTTCGCCAATGACTCCTTCCTCACTCTCCTTGAGGACGAAGCCAATGTGCAACATGCTCTTCATTGCCTCAATATTTTTTGATTGGCTTCTGGTTCACCCATTCAATGACATAAGACTCTATGCTTTCGCCAGTCTTTCCTACCACCACCACCACAATGGATGTTGCGCTATAATTGGCAATGAATAGAACATGGTCAGGTCTTCCGTTTCCTCGACATACCATTTTCCTTTCATGGATCGACAACCAAACTCTGGAATGCTATTTTGGCAAAGATTGAGACCAAGTTGGAATATTGGATTACCAAACCTCTCTCACTCGCAGATAAATTTAAGGTATGCTCCAAGATTGTGGCTTCTACACATGTCTATTACTCTTCTTGTTGGTCTTCTTCAAAAACAACTTATGCCAGATTGGAGCGCCTTCTCAAAGAATTTCTATGGGCCTCAGATACCCAATGCCATGGCTTTCATTGTGTGGCTTGGGAGTATTGTTGCCTCCCTCGACACTCCGGTGGACTTGGCCTCATTTTCACCCACAGACAAGGTAAAGCTCTTTGTGTTAAGTGGATAGTTCACAACATTTCTGGTGAGGAGGCTTGGAAGATTTTATTGCGCCATTGCATTTCTCATGGCTTCCCTTTGCATCGTCCAACATGGAAAGATATGGGCTTTCAAAATTTGCTTCTTATGACGACCCTTGTACAAATTCAGGGTTCCTTTGTGGCCAAAAGCAGTTGGCGTGCATGGGAGGCTACCATGCCCTGGTTACGATGACATGGCTCTAGTTTCCGCCATGGCCTCTCTTTTAACTTACAGAATCTCCGGTGGTCACCTTTAATTCAGATGCAAGGCCTCCCTTTGGCCAGAGTTCCCGGTCTCCATGCTCCGCATCTCCATCGTCATGGCTTGCGCAATCCTCGAGACCTCTTCTGTCGAGAAACAATGTCCATTCGTAAATGGGAGGATGCTCGTGCACATTTTGGTCTTTCCAACCAAGACATAGAGGCTTTTGAGATTTTGGTTTCTCTTTTGCCATCAGAACGCTTGCACAAGATTGGCATCACTAGTCGTACTCCATTGTGGAAGGACCGGTGGTGGTACCCAAACACGACTTTTGAAAGATTTCAACCTCGACAAGGCTACCTTTGGATTTCTCGCTACTTGCCTATGGTGGAGGTTTTGAATCAAAGATGGCATATCCAATGTTCTCATTATACTTGGAGATTGTGTTTCATTACTATTTGGTCCACTATTACAGAACCTAAAATTGCACATTTCAATTGGTGTCTATTGTTTCAAGGGTTACCTTTAGGTTCTCGACTTTACTATCTGGGTATTCCGGATCCCTATTGCCCTTTCTGTCACCAGCTTGAATCTTTTCTCCACCTTTTCTGGTTCTATTGGAGGGCACAAAACTATTGGGTCTGGATTCATAGTTTTTTTTCTTCTTTCTGCCCTTCCATGTTTACTTGGCCTCTCATTCTTTTTGGTGATCACCCAACTCTTCCATTTCCTATCTTGCAAATTTGGCACACTTTCAGAATGTAAATTTTATTTACAATTTGGAAAGAAAGAAATTCAGCTCTTTTCTCAAATACTTTTATTGATACAAATGTATCCTTATTTGCTAAAGTATATATTTGTAATATTGTAATGCTCCAGATTCAAGTTCAAGCTGATAAGGTTGGTCTTGAGGTTTCTCATTTGCACGAGCTACTTCAACACTGGAGCAATACCCCATGTATTGTGGCCAGAGTTCCACTAGACGCGTCTAGTTTCGACGCTTCTTCCCACTCTCATGGATAACGCCAAGGACGTCATGGTTCAAGTCGGCAGAGAGATTCTCGCTCTCGGCCCCCAAGCCAACATTCCCCTCCACGCCATCGCTCTCCCTGTCTTTCGCAGGCTCCAGATCACCGCTAGGATTCCCCTTTCAGTTGGGGACCTCGACAAGCACCCACTTGGCCAGTAGCGACCACCTCTGGTCGGCCAATTGATGGAACCTCAGGTTGGCCTTCGATGTTTTATTTCCCTTGGCTCTCTGACTATTTCACCACGAAGAGATGAGAAGGAGGATGAAGAAAATACCGATGAACAGACTCTTTCAGACCCCGAGCCTTCTCAGATTGCAGGTTGGGGAGACAGGAATGATAAGCTAGACCCTCTGCCTTCCACTGGCATTTCTTTGGCGGCTTGAGGGCTTCTCTTTCTTCTTTCTCTTTTGATACTTTATGTTTCTTTGTAGTTTCTGGGCAATGCCCATATGACAGTCCGGTTTAGGGCCTGGCCCTTGTTTTTTTGGATAAGTTTGGGAGTTGACTAAGTTTTCCTCTCAAACTTTATTCTGTAACTCTTGGACTCTTTGTTGATTAATTAAACATTTGGTTCAATATTTCCATCGATTTTTTTTAATAGAAATTCTTAGTATTAAAATAGAACTAAAAATCGATATTTTCTTATAATTGCTTTTGCGAGATGGAGTGTGTTGGGATAGTTACATTGTTTTAAATTGGACTGATTTGATAAGTGAATTAAATATATATTTTTTAAGTAAGGTTTGAAATTTTTTGAAAGAGGATATTTTATTAAAATAAAGATTTATTTTTTTATTTTGTATTTACACATGAAAGATCTTGAGAATTTCAAAGAATCTGCAAGTGTTTCTTTTATGGATCAAGGATTTGTCTTCAAGGTTAGCTTATAAAGAGGCTGGTTGGATTCATATTCAAAAGATATTTTAGAAAACATTTTGATTGATAATCAAATGAATTACAATTATTGTAAAATTATGTTTGAGTGATGCAATTGAAGAAAATAAATTTGGAATGATGCAAATTTCAAATTTATTGCAAATGCAATCATGAGAACTTAGTACTTAAAGAGGAATGGAATGATATTATAAACTTCTAAAAGTTGGAGATAGAATTCAAGTTTTCTTGCAATTGTAAAAATATATTGATAGAATTAGTTTGGCTTCATACACAATTTTTAAATTTTGTATGAATAAATGTATTGCTAATCAAAATATAATATTACATATTCACAATAAAAAGGGGGTGGAAAAAACACATCCCTAAAGTTCAAATTGGGAACAATTCAAAATAATATAAACAAATAGGACACTATGTGGTGAGAGAAAGAAAAATAGTCAGAGTGAGGAGGAGGGGGGGTGTGTGAGTTTCTTATTTGGATTTCCCCATACAAAAATTGAGTCTAGAGATGTTAGGGCACTCTCAACCACTATGCCAACTTCATATTTTCCCCTTGGTTAGGTGGCTAGGTTTCACAAGGAGGTGATATAATAACGAGCGCGAGGTGGGGGTATTCACTAGTGTTAGGCTACCCACTAAACACATGGTTGAGAACTTGGGGAAGAAGTATGGTAGTGGTAGGTAGATCAAGACTACCCTCATAAGACTAGTTTTTAGTTCGTCTCATTGTAGGCTACAAAGTTTGGGAATGGACATCTTGTTCTCCATTGGCTGATTGACTACATCCTTGATGACTTCCATGAGGTGGAGAATGACCTTAACTAGATCATGAGTTAGAGGGACTTGGCACCAATGGGCGTAGCATTGCCCTAATTATCTAAGAGCATTAAGGTTTGCACCATGTCTAGTGCAACCTTGTTGGTTTGTACCCAAATTTTCATAATCATATTGAAATAAATTATTACCCTCGTGTAAAATAAGAAACTAGGATTGATTGTATTTCAAGAAAATAACACAAAATTTCTATCCTTACATGCATATAACATAACTTCCACCTTCAAAAACATGCTAAATTTGAGTATACTTTCTTAGAATAACCATGTGCTATGGGAAAAAATTGGGCCAAAGAGCCTAAAGAAATCATGAATCTAGGTTCATGTAGCTTAAGCTCTAGGACAAAACCATAAAATGTGTTTGAAAGACACTTGATGATCACAAAATGTGCATTGAGGACTTTTTTTTATCCCAATATGATTTAATTTAAAACCATTAAGAATGCTTTGGAAAATAATACACCAGGAAAAGTGGACAAGATTTTTATTTAAAACTAATATACCAAATTGTTTAAAACTTGCATTGCTAGACACTTAAAGAGGATTGCAAAATCCATCTCCAGTTTAAGATAGGTGTCATAGGTAAGTGAGGAGAGAAACAAAGATTACACTTGTGAGGTTTTTACTTAGAAAACGATGTGTCATGAAAATATTTCTAATCTTTCCACTAGGGCCTAGAGAAACAAATCCCAATCTTATGCAAAGTATCTAGAGGAATGTAATCAATAAAAACCTAGAAGTCTATGAGGGCCTTGATGGCTTCATAGGTGCTCCAAATATATTTCATAATTAAAGTACCCAAATTTGAATATGTTCCTTGATCATGATAAGGGTACGAAGGCAATACCTCTCTACGCTTACCTCCAACAAGGAATGCTTGAAGTGATGTGATAACAAAGTATTCTCTAGGTCTCATTACCTTCTAGACCTTGGAAAACCCATTTGAAACACATGGTTGGATTTTGTAATTGAATAGAAACTTGGCCCAACCCTCCAAAGATGCAAGGAAGACAACAAAACTCCCACATATCTCAATGGAAACCTCTATGGTTCTTAGATGAAACCCAAAGGAAGTCCTTGAGAAGCCTTTATAGAGTTTAATGGGAAGATTCAAATGAGACCCAATAGGAGTAATAAACATGATTAGGTGCCAAAATTATCAGGCAAATCTAAAATATCTTTGGTAGAGGGAGAGGCTTTGTTATCCAATAGCTCGTCATTTTTATTTTTTATTTTTTTGAGATAACAACTTACCATAAAGAGGACGAGGAAACGTGAAAAGAAAAGAAAATAAAAGCCTAGGAATCTAGAAAATCTACCCATGGTCAATTCAACTCCTCTTAAATATGTTGAGCCAAGGTTTAGGAGAGAAGGATTGCTTGTGAGACTGAATGCTAGAATTCTATGCTTTATAGAAACATCCAAAAAATCCAAGGCTTATTTGATATTGTCTTCATCTTGCATGAGAATAAGAAATGAGTCATCAACATAGTTACCATTCCCAAACCAGGATAAATAATTAGGTAGTGTAGGATCTTACAAAGTTAGCACCCACTATTATTAGCTCTAATTAGGACCTATAGCCCCTCTTTTGTGATTTTGAGGTCTTTTTTCCCGTTTCGCTTGATCCTAACAACCTGCAATTCAAATTGGGGCCTCTATTTGCCATCCCGATGTCCCTAGCCAAATTTGGGACATAATCTTAGGGTGTACAACATTTTAAACATTGTGTCCTTGGGTGCACAACATTTCAAATGTTTTGCACTCATGTATTTTGTCCCAAATTGGGCCTGAAGCCCGATATCAGGGTCTTTCATTTAATTCTTCTTCGGTGGTTGACCTGGCTTCCTTTTATATTCTGAAATGAGGGGTAAAGTATATAAACCCTATATATCTCCTCATTTTGCATATAATGATCATACTCAAGCTATCAAGCACAAATATTCATTTTCAGATTTTCAAGAGCATTCAAGAAAGCTAGGTGATTTTAAGATCTCAAGCCAAGACATTCTTCTTCTTCCTCCACCTCATCAAGTCAATATTATTCAAGTTGGATCAAGCTTTTCTATCCCATGATAGTTTCTTAGTGGAGCTCTCAAACAAGAAAATAAGATCCCTCCTCCATCATTCTTCTCTCTCACCTTGCAAGTGTGATCAAGCATTTCAAGAAAATCAAGATCTAGGGGTGGTATTCATAGATCCATTCACATGTGAAGGCATCCTTGATCTTACATCTCTCCTATAAGTTCAACATCTACATCCAAGCAACAAACATCAAGCATATTTCATGGATTTGAGCGATACAAACATCCATCCATGAGAGTAAGCACATTGACATGGTACTGAGCCTTTGTGTTTACTTTATGCTTTACATTTCATATTTCAAGTTTGATTCCTAAGCAGAGGTTTGACCAAGGCAAACCCATTTATCCAACCTATTTCCCTATTTTTCTGTGTGCATGTACATGCCAGAAAGCTGTAATTGTAGATACTTACTCTGCAGCTTCTGACACAGGTCCCTGCCAAATATGGAACATAATCACTAGTTACAGAAAATGTCAAACATCCTGCACCCAGGTACAAAACATTCCAAACTTTTTGCACCCTCAGAAATAGGTTCATATTTTCAAGATAGACACAAGGGATTTTTCAGGACCTAGATCTGGAAGTACAACTATTATCAAACTTCGACAGTCAGAAAAATAACAACAAAAAAAAATCTCCTTCATTTCTTCAAGGTACACTTATATTTATCGCATTTGAATTTCTATTTCCTCTTTAGCATTTGTAGATTTAGAAACTCAATTTGTCATCCTTCTCAATTTCCAAGCAACACAAAAAGAATACAAGCCCCTAAGACCTGAATCTGGTATTGGAATCATTCTATCCTTTCTTGTGGTGTTGATTTGATTTGACTTTAGGTGGCTTCGTAGTCTAATGTACCCTTGTGAAATTGGGGAGAACTTAGAACCTATTCAGTGATCCCCATTTTCCCCTGTGGATTTAGCCAAACCCGACTCATAACATTTCCATTCTGATTTGGTGTCTAGATCTATTTTGTATGCATTGCATTTTACATTGTATGCATTTAGATATCGTTTACGCTCTTGATTTTGGTAGTTAGATCTCCTCTCTATGCACTTTTGATATCTAGATCTATTTTGTCAATTTGTGCATTTAGATATCAAAAATTGTGTTAGATTTATGTTACTTTCATGCTTAATGTGTAGCTTAGATTTACTTTACAATTTACATAGCTTCACATAAGTATTAGATCTCCTTTGTGTGTTTCATTATATCTATCTTCTTTTCATTTTGTGCATGAGTGTTATTACATTGAGTCCTAACTATGTAGACCTTATGGCAAGACATATTGTCAATTAGTGTCAAAACACTTAGTCAACCAGTGTCGACCGAGCCAGCAAGCATTATGCAAAGTCCCGAGTGATCAGCATTGCCTGATTGATCAGTATGACCCGAGTGATTTACAATATCACCCGAGTGACAGTTTATCACCCGAGTAGACTTTTGGACCCAAGTGACAGTTTAAAGCCGACCTTGCATATATTGTTAAATACAAATTTTTTTACTGCAAGCCAACTTACAAAGTTATTTGTTGGATAAAGATATATATGTAAGATAGTTTGTTTTATCCAATGAATGTGTATGTGAAAAAGAATAAGTAAGAATGTATGCATAAGTGTAAAGGCATGCAAATGGAAGTTTGATTAAGAGCAGAAGTATTCAGGACAACAGAGTCTCATCTATCACATTCTGGTGATCAGTTATATTCAAAAGGATCTTATTCAGCAATCATAGTTGCACAGAGCAGATCATCAACTGGTTCATTCTCACAGGTGGATCAGCAAAATCCTTTAACAAGGTGGACCTAACAGTCATTTCTGTTAAATTATAGTGTTGAATTGATTGATCATATTATTCCTATGATTAGTTGACTATATATATA
>MU225863.1:2175402-2206894 GCA_018584345.1 Thuja plicata
GTAGTGCCTAGACCAAAAGGAAAAACCATCATCTCCTCTAGATGGCTATTCAAAATCAAATATGCATCTGATGGCAGTATTGAAAAACATAAAGCCAGATTTGTTGCCAGGGGTTTTTCTCAAAAGGATGGAATTGACTACGAAGAAACGTTTGCTCCGGTTGCACATTACACTTCTGGAAGAATTATTATAGCCATTGCAACATCCAAAGGGTGGAAGATACATCAAATGGACGTAAAGACAACATTCCTAAATGGTGTCATTGGAGAAGAAGCATACATAGAACAACCAGAAGGGTTCATCACTCATGACAACAATTATGTTTGCAAATTGAAGAAATCACTCTACGGTTTCAAGCAAGCACCCAGGGCTTGGTATGAATGTATAGATAATTATCTCGCTAAATTAGGATACTCCAAGAATGAAGTCGATCCTAATATATACTTCAAAATATCCAAAGGTGAAATGGTAATTATAGTTCTTTATGTTGATGACTTATTAATAACAGGAGAAGATAATCTTATTGCCAAATGAAAACAAGAACTCACAAATGAATTTGACATGAAGGATCTAGGATTGTTACATTACTTCTTGGGATTAGAAGTTGTACAGAAAGAAAATCATATTTTTCTAAATCAAAGAAAATATACTATGGACATCTTAAACAAATTTGTATGAAGGAATGCAAACCATTAGCTACTCCATTGGAAACAAATCTTCATCAACTCAAAGAAGAAGCTACAAATTCAGAGCCTACAGATCCTTCTTATTATAGACAACTAATTGGATCTCTTATGTTCTTGGTAAACACTCGTCCTTATATATGCTATGCTACAAATGTTCTAAGTCATTTCATGTGTGAACCCAAGAAGATCCACTTAACATCAGCTAAACATATTATGAGATACTTATGTGGTACAATTGAGTTGGGTTTAAAATATGAGAATGTTGATATACAACTCCAAGGATTCACTAACTCTGATTGGGCCGGAAACTCAATTGATCGAAAAAGCACTAGAGGATGTTTCTTTAGCCTTGGATAAGCAATGATTTCATGGTTCAGTAGAAAATAGTCAGCTGTGGCTCAGAGTTCTACCGAAGCAGAATACATGGCCTCTTCTATGGGTGCTCGTGAAGCAGTATGGTTAAGGAAGTTACTATTTGGGTTGTTTGGCAATCCCCTGAAACCTACAACAATTTATTGTGACAATCAAATTTGCATTAAGCTTTCTGTAAATCCAGTTTTTCACAATCGCTCCAAACACATAGAAATTCCTTACCACTACATAAGAGACATGGTAGATAGAGATATTATCAAACTTGTCTACATCAGTACTGAAGAACAAAATGTAGATATTTTTACCAAGCCTCTTGCGAAGTTGAAAATCGAGTACTTCAAACAGAAACTTGGCATGATTAAGTTGTGATTAAATTTCTGAGACCCTATCTCTTAAATATGTAAATTAATATATTCATGAATAAAATTTAAATATTTCAATATTGTGTATTTTGAAAGATGACGATCTTTCTTGTGTATAAGGTCACTATTGTAAGGTGACGATCTTTCAATAGTTTGACTTAATTAAGTTATCACTAATCTAGTTCTGAATTAGTCGGGGATTATGATAACTAGTGTTTCAAGATTTGATTCAGATTGCACCGAGTATCTTGAAACAATCATTAACCATTAATCCAATTCTGAATTATGACAACCAGTGTTTCTAGCTTTTGATTCACATTGCATCGAATATTTTGACAGCTTTCACTAAATCCAGTGCCGAATTCAGTCGGGGATTGTGATAAAATTCTTCTATCAAGCTAAGCACATTAAAATTGTTATGTCAGCACTTTAATACACAATGATTAGCACTCACATCTTTTAATTATCAATCTCTCACACTAAGAGGGAGTGTTAAATTATAGCGTTGAATTGATTGATCATATTATTCCTATGATTAGTTGACTATGTGTATATATATATATATATTATTGTAATTATAATTATAATTATATATATATATAATTATATATATATATATATATATATCATAGTTGACTAAGAATTATCGAGGCTCACGTTATATATCATGCAGTCGCTGTTGAGATTGACTTAGTCGATTATATAATAACCAGTAGTTAGTGGTTATCGTAACACATTGTTAATGTGTTACGATAACCATTAACTAATGGTTATTCACAAACATTGTTATAAGGATTGTGTAATATATAAAACGTTGGTAGTCAAACCGTAAATTATGAAGCGGTATTAATATAACACACAGTTGTGTAAGACATGGCCCAACGTGGCCCTAGCCACATAGGGTCATGTCCTTACACAGTCGTGCCTCTTCACTTTGATATTTATACGTGTTGTGTGGGCTGGCAAAGACAATCAATAATCACGACATTGTCTTCTTTCTGCAACATACAATATAGTATATGTAAATATACATTACACAATTAAATAAGTATTAAGCAGCACATTTATATAAATCAGATTTTCCCTATTACAAGATCCTATATTCCTAACACTTTCTATGCTCCTAACAGGGAAGACCATCAAAAGTGGTCATTGTATGCTCCAACAGGCTAAATTTATACTGCAGTACTAAATCTTGTGGGTATCATCCCCACCCCAGTTTTACTTTCTTTTCAAAGGTTTCTGGGTAACCAAATATTGTGTTATGTGTTGTGTATGAATATTTACTTTCAAGTTCTATGCATGCAAACAAATAAGCTAATCTAATTGTGGATTAAAAGGATTAAGTCTTATTGGTTCCTGATTTACCCCCCCTCTCAATCACTGGGCACATCATATATTTCGACCAATTGGTATCAGAGAAGTGGTTCTCTTATCAGAAGTTTAACAGCTTGAGAAAAGATCAGAGGCTATGGAAACATACAGACTGGAGAAAGCCATTGAGAATGAAAAGATAGATCTTAAAGTGGTCATGGATCAGATCATGAAACTTAAGGAGCAACTCTCTTTTTCACTGAAAAGAAGAAAATAATTAGTAGTACAGATGAATGACAAGAACTATATAGAAGAAATAATTGAATACTTTTGCAAGGACAAAATTTCTAAAGAAGCTAATGCAACCATTGAAGACTTACTTACAAATAATCTCGCTTTACATGAAGAAATCAGAAAGTTGAAGAGAGAACATGAAATTCACTCAATCAAAATATGTGAAGTCATGGAACTAAAGAACAAAGCAGAAGATGACAGAAATATAGCACAAGAAGATAAAATATTGCTTAGTACAAGATTAGAAGAAAAATAAAAAGAAATCTAACACTTGTCACTTCAGCAAGCTGATTTGGTAAGTCAACTCAAAAATGCAACACAAGAAGTTGTCAATCTAAGAACAGAAAATGAAAGACTGCAGAATGATCTCAATGCTGAAAAGCAAACAAATAAAAGTATTATGAATTCACAAACTAGCATGGATCAGGCAACAAAATTTAGACATCATGGACAGACTGGATTAGGTTATATTGAATAAGGTGAATCCTCACAGCAAGGAGCTCAAAGGAACAACAAACCTACATGCAATCATTGTGGTAAGTTAGGGTACACATCAAATAAATGTTGGAGCAATGGAAAGTCAAAATTTAATGGTAAATTCTACAGTTGTAACAAACATGGACATAGAGCAAGTGAATGCAAAGAGAAACCTAAGTTTGAAGGAAAATGCTACAAGTGCAGCAAACAAGGTCATAGATCTTCCGAGTTTAGAACTAAGAATTGGAATCCTGCTAAACAATTAGCCAAGGCAATTTTTGGTTGGGATTACAACACATGGTACAAATGTTGTCATTGTGGTGAATATGGACATGTTGGTGCAAATTGTATGAAGACTCACTTCAGAAAAAGGGATCCTACTAAGAGATGTTATGTGTGCAAGCAACTCAATCATCTAAGAAAGAACTATATGAACAGAGAAAAAGTTGATACTAGTTTTGAGAATGGTAAAACCAAATTCTCAGAAATCAGAACTCAGATGAGCAAGAAATGGGTAAGGAAATCCTCAGATAATTCAGATCAAAGCAATGAAGGATCTAATGAAACCCTAAATAGTGAATTGGGTGGATCTACCATTAAAGAATAGGAATGAAAGGAGATGACTGGAACTGTGCAATACAAGCCATCCTACATCAGTTCCAGATAATCTAAGAATTCCATATCCGCATATTGATGCATGAGGACATGTTATAGTTCTACCCGATTTAGAATGTTAGTTACACCCGAGTCACTCTAGCTTAACCAAGCTGAGTCAGGCAGTATTGATAATTGGAAAGTTGGTTTCACTTGAGATTCTGAGTGAATCTGAGAAACACCCAAGTCATGCCAACTACTATGTACGAAGCATTTAATAAAATACTCTAACAGTTGAAAATATCTTATAAATGAAGGATTGTAAATATTATTGCTTATAAAGCTTTCAGTTTACGAATTAATTCATAGTCCTTAGTGATTCAGTGCAAATTTGTGATTGAAAGTGAAGTTTTATCATTTCATCTGAACAGATATGACGTCCACTTCCAGCAGCAAGGTCAAGAAAGGTTCTAAGATTTTTGTAAGGAATACAATTTGTGATCCTTCGGTGTTTAAGCTTTATCCAACAGTTGCAGAGGATATAGACCCGATGGGAGCTCATTCCCTGATTCCTCTGAAAGTGTTACTGGTTAACGACATCTAAAGCTTCTATCAATGCAACATACATGAGCTTGGAACTATTGAGATGAATAAGGCATATGATGAATTGTGTGCAAATGGGAGTCTGAAGCCTGAGCATAAGCACCTCGAAACCAAGGGTTTAACACACATCATGCTGCCAAGAGATTTCCAGACAAAATGGATGAGGTATGTTCTCAGCCGTGTCCATGATATGAAACTATGGTTGGAACATCCTGTGATGATCACAAAGAAGATAATTCACCGTGTCACTGGGTTCCCTATGCCAGATAAGTCGAAAGCTACCAAAACCCTATCCCAGGATGACCTAGCTGAGTTAACTCTTGCCGAGTGGGATGACAGAGGCATGAGACTTAATGGAGTAACTGATATGGAATTAAAATTTGGTATTCATGTTATAGCCCACAAGATATACAGTTCGAGTAGACCCAACAATGTTCTGTGTGAAGCTGTTAACCTAGCATACAAAGTGGTGAAGAATAATCCGGTATTTGACCTAGCAGAATTACAGCTCATCCAGTTGAGAAAGAATATGGAAAGAATCCAAGTATTCAAATCCAATTCATGTAAGTTTGGTTCTCTTCTTATCTGCATACTATTTTATGTTGATAAGTTCTTTCCTTCCAAAGGAATAGTAGCATGGAAGAAGGATAGGCCAATAATCCATCAGATTAATGAATTCATAGTTGAGCTAGGAGATAACTTTGAGAGCATTATGGATGGTTATTTTGAGAGTTTCAAATAGAAGATGAAGAATAGGTTCAGAATTCCCAAACAACTAGTTGAGAATGGGTTCATGTTATAGCCCACAAGATATACAGTTTGAGTAGACCCAATAATGTTCTGTGCGGAGCTGTTAACCTAGCATACAAAGTGGTGAAGAAGGATTTGGTATTCGACCCAGCAGAATTACAACTCATCCAGTTGAGAAAGAATATGGAAAGCATCCGAGTATCCAAATCCAATTCATGTAAGTTTGGTTCTCTTCTTATCTGCATACTATTTTATGTTGAGAATTTCTTTCCCTCCAAATGAACAGTATCATGGAAGAAGGATAGGCCAATAATCCATCAAATTAATGAATTCATAGTTGAGCTAGGAGATAACTTTGAGAGCATCATGGATGGTTATTTTGAGAGTTTCAAATAGAAGATGCAGAATAGGTTCAGAATTCCCAAACAACTAGTTGAGAATTACAAATATGAAATTTGGTTTCTAGTTGATTGTGATAAGGTTTATATACAAGCAGTAAAGCCTAGGGTTGCATGGGTAAAACCCCTGCCATATGAAGTCAACAAAGATGACACAAAAGATATCATAGAGGCTCTTGTAAATGAACCTTCCAAACCAAAGGCACCTTACTTTGGAACATATGAGGAAGCAAAGAGCAAGATATCTTTGGAGATTGAGATTCCCAAGATATTGAAAAGAAGAAGGAAGAGACTTGATTCATTCAAGAAGAAGTATGGAAAGACCTCCGACTCTCCTGCTATCTCTGATAGTAAAGAGGATACAATTAAGATACAGGATGTTGAATTTGAAGAAGAAAAGGAAGAAATTGATATTGAACCTCCATAGAAGAAGAGGAAGGCAACACCCAAACAGAAAAATGCAAAAGGAACTACCCCTGTTGTCACCTTGAGAAGATCAAGGAGAAAACTTATATTGAGTGATGATGAGGATGATGATGAAGAAGATGATATTGTGGTTTTCACTAAACCAACGCCCACACTTGATCAGAAGATTAAAGAACTGAAAAAAGGAAGAGCTATGAGTTCTTTAAAGTCACCGAATTATGCTTCTAGGACCAAGGAAGAAAAGAAGACGATTGAAGAAGAAGTGGTGGAGAAGATGGGAAAATGGAAATATGACCCCTGTGAGCTGAAGAATTATATGACCGAAGACCTATTCAAGGTAGTCTCCATTGCCTGTAACAATGCAGTCCAAACTGAAATGGACGTAAGGGAACATACATTGAAGAAATTTATGCCTATAATGAAGGGCAAAGAAGTAAAAGAATCCTTGAGAAAATATCAGAATAATCACACCCCCAGATTCAGGGCATTCCAAATATTGAACAAGAACGTAGAAGATGTAGTCCAACGTGCCACATTAGTGTGGAAATAAATATTTGAGATGAAAGATGATGATGAGGCAGAAGTACCGAGTACAGACCCTCCTAAATAGGTAAATGATGATACATTACCCGAGGTACAAACCATTGAGGAGTCCAATGCTGAGCAGATTACAGTTGAGGTAATGGCATCATTACCCCAATATCGTATCTAGAATATTGTACATCCAAGCAAGGAAAAGGTTGCAGAATCCACATCTGAACATGTAGTAACCGAGCAACAGGCTCTACTTACTAATGAGCCAAGCACACCCGAGTCGCAGAAAGACAAGGTAGATATTTCTCCTGCTAGTATTGACTCATCAGTTAACATTGATTCTACAATTGGTACTGTAAAGGTCAATGACCAAATTGGAATAAATACTGAAGAAAACGATGAGGAAGGTAAAGGAAATGAAATTGTTCCTTCACCGAGTCTTAAGACACAAGGAAAAGGAAAAGTAGTAATTACTAATGAAATAGATCTTGATAAAGAAATTATGATTCCAAATTAGGATCAATCCAGCTTATCTGTAGAGAAAATAGATATTCTAGGAGAACTATGGAAGAAAAGAGCTACACAATAGAAGCTCCAAAAGGAAAGGCAAAGGAATAAAGTACTTGAAGATGTCAAAGGCATATTTGTAGATGCATTGCAGATTGAAGTCAATGAGAGTGACTCAATAATGGACCAACTTGTTGACATTATCCACAAGTTCAACACAGATATGAATGGTCAGGAGAAGTTACTTGAGAAGGCAGAGAAGAAATTTGAGATCAAGGTTCTAGAAAATATTGCAAAAAAGATTGCAATTGACCAGGTGCAGCTTACAAAGATCATCAGCACTCTAGAAACCACCGTAAAAAATGTGGTAGCAATATTTGTAAAGTTGAGTGACACCTCTAACTTTACTATGGATATCAAGAAACAAGATAGTGAAGATTGATGCAGACATGAAGGAAAGTGCAAGACAATTAGCACTTGACCCGAGCACCAGTTTAGCTCACTTCATGAAGATCAAGTATCTTACTGATCTATAGGCTGAATTGTTGAGAGAAGAAGCAAGAAACAGAGAATCACTTACAACATTCCAAAGCCAACTTCTACCACACATGGATGGAATGCAGAAACACATAAAACATGCTAAGACACTCATCCATGACAATAATTTCTCAGTTGTCGAGCTAATGATAGAGTTGTCTGCAGAGCTACAAGTTGAATTGCACATCATGAAGGTGCTATAGGACAATTGGGACAACACTTTGTCTCAGATCTTGAAGGTACATAGTGATTTCCTATCCTACTTTGGAATAACCTTGTAAATATCACTTTTGGCATTTTTGTCATAAAAAAGGGGGAAATATCATTATTTTGTAATTAAGGGGAAATATAATTGAGGAAACACATGTACAATGAAATAATGTAGAAAATATACTCTACAAAAACAATTTTGAAAAACACAAAAACAGAGTCAGTTGGACCTGAGCAACAGAAGCAGTGTCAAAAGCCGAGAAAATAGTAAGGGGGAGTTTTGACATATCAGACACAGAATTCAATGATAAGTGTTTTTGTCACTAATACCAAAGGGGGAGATTGTAGACCTTATGGAAAGACATATTGTCAATTAGTTTCAAAACACTTAGTCAACCAGTGTCAACCGAGTCATCAAGCATTATGCAAAGTCCCGAGTGATCAACATTGCCTGAGTGATCAACATTTCTTGAGTGATCAGTGTGACCCGAGTTATTTATAATATCGACTGAGTGACAGTTTATCACCCGAGTAGACTTCTGGACTTGAGTGACAGTTTGAAGCCGACCTTGCATATATTGTTAAATATAATTTTGTTTATTACAAGCTAACTTACAAAGTTATTTGTTGGATAAAGATATATATGTAAGATAGTTTGTTTTATCCAATGAACGTGTATGTGAAAAATAATAAGTAAGAATGTATGCATGAGAATAAAGGAATGCGAATGACAGTTTGATTAAGAGCAGAAGTTTTCAGGATAGCAGAGTCTCATCTATCACATTCAGGTGATCAGTTATATTCAAAAGGATCTTATTCAGCAATCACAGTTGCACAAAGCAGGTCATCAACTGGTTCATTCTCACAGGTGGATCAAAAAAATCCTTTAACAAGGTGGACCTAATAGTCCTTTCTTTAAATATCTTAATAGAGTTGCATTACTTATTGTATTGTACAAAATCCTTTAACAAGGTGGACCTAACAATCCTTTCTATGCTCCTAACAGGGCAAACCATCAGAAGTGGTCATTGTAAGATCTAACAGGCTAAATTTATACTGCAGTACTAAATCTTGTGGGTATCATCCCCACCCCAATTTTACTTTCTTTTGGAAGGTTTCAGGGTAACCAAATATTGTGTTATGTATGAATCTTTACTTTCAAGTTCTATGCATGCAAACAAATAAGTTAATCTAATTGTGGATTAAAAGGATTAAGTTTTATTGGTTCATGATTGACCCCCCCCCTCTCTCAGTCATTGGGCACATCATATATTTCCAACAAAATATAGTATTCCTGTTAAGATAAGTTGTAGAATTATGGGTTCCTTTGATTCCGAGTCCTCTTTCCTTTCTAGGAATCTTGAGGAGAGCAACATGCATAACAATGATCTTCCTCCACCTCTTGAACACAACTCTTCCAATTATTCCCATGACGAGGATGAGATCCTAAGAGTTACACCTAATCAAATCCAAAAGCTTTCCCATGTCTTAGATAAATTTGAACAATAGTTAGGTCAAGAGAATCCCAACCCCGAGGCTATTTCTATAGTTGGTGGTTTGAAAAAGCTAATTCATAATGATGAACATGGAATGGATTTCTTAAGTGCTCAAGATATTTGTTACACTCAACCTCCTATTAGTTTTGAGCCTTCTAATCCCATTCCTACCTCAATACCTAGTGTTTATACCTATCATAACTGTTGAGACTCATTTTTCCATGATGTAAAAATAGGGAGATGTGACGCAAATCCCTCTCTTGAAAGAATGACAAAGTTAATCCAAGGTCTCTCTATGTGTGTGTGTGTGTGTGTGTGTGTGTGTGCGTGCGCGTTGATACTCAATTGAAGATAATGTGATTTCACAAGGAGGCCTTTGCTAGTTTGAAAATTTTGAAGCTGGAAAAAAAATGACTTTTGATAACTTTTTTGATTTTTCATATTTTAAGAAAGCTAACATATGCATGCAATTGAAGATTATATCCAATTTAATCTCTATGATGAAAACTAAACTTTAACCTTAATTTTCCAAAACATGCAAAAGATGAGAGTTACAAGAATTCAAAGCAAATTTATTGAAAACAAATTCTAACGGACATCAACCACAATAAATTCCACTTTCATATTAAATGATGGATCAGATTACAAAAACTCACAATAACATGAAATAGATAACTCACGCATCATATTATGTAGATGCAATCATCAAAGGAACATTGAAAATTAAAGCTATCTCAGAATTATGAAGCCATACCAAACATACACAAACATACCAAAAATTCTTCCTCAAGGACAAAAATTATATCTTCACCATCAAAAGTAAAATAAATTGTAACTAACACCAACTATCTGAATCATAAAAAAATTCATAGTAGAACATATATTTGGCTCTTAAACATGGAAATAAATCCCCAAATTTGTAGAGATGGCAGATAAACACACTATGAATATAAAAACCAACTTATATTGTGTTATATTGTAAAATTTCCAACCCTTATTACATCCTCTTAATGAGGTTATATAGTTTTTAAAGTGCAAAAAAAGTGAAACCTGTAACTTGGGTTTGTGGGTGTAACAAAATTAAAATTGAACTTTAACTCAAACAAACTGCTCCTAACTTATACTATAACATGATAAATTTGATTCCTAACTATTACAATGTAGAAAAGATTCCTTTTCAAAACCAAAACGTGCCCTAGAAATTCAGAATGAACTAAAGTTTGATAGATCATTTTGCAAAATTGCCTCCAATAAGCTTTCTTGATAATTTTGATGCATGAAAATGCATGAGTGAACTATCGTTGATGTATGCAAACTATGCCAAACATTGTAAACACCAAAAACGAGCTTTCCAATGCAGATCAACCCCCGAAAATTCAAATTTTCATGAAAAATGTTATTTCCAGAAATTTTGAACTTTCCCTTTCTTTCTCCTTTAGGACTGTGGCTGAGACTTGGGTACGAATGAATGAATAAATCTGAAAGAATAAAAGAATAAACAAACATTAACATTGAGGAAGAATGTCGAGGCGAGCATGGCAAAATTCTCTACAGCGACATCCACTTCTTCAAAATTCAGAAGTTTCATGAACTCTGAATGAGTTTGCTATTTTTTATGGAAGACTCTCAATTGTGTACCATCATTCTAAATCTCTTCGATGTCCTACATGAGTTCAATAATGTTTTGCCTCACATTATACATCCACTGAACATCTTCCTTTGTATTTATTCTTTCCAAAATTCCATAGAATTCCTGGATGATGTTCTTGACAAAGTGTAATTTCTCTTTATCCTCATCTTGATAGAGGTCACAATCAAGAGAATCTAAGAAATATTCCACTTGTCTCACCCAAGGCATTACTTCTTCTCTTCTGGCGTCTATCATCTCATGCCTTTTGTTATGCTCTTTCACTACAAGCTTGATGGCTCAAATCCAATTATCCATTTTATCAATTTCTCCAAGCTCGAATACTTCTACTTCTTTCAACACATCAACCCCTTGTTTCCTCATTTTCTTTAAATATGTCAAAATATTTTCCCGAATCTCCATGTTTCTCTCTGTATATTTACTTCACCTTCTGAAACCATGTACAAGAGACAAGTAAATATATTGCCGATAGTATGGAAATGAGTTATGACCAACTGAATTGTCTCTTGTATGTGATAATGGCCCATGCTTTTCATCAGCTTCACTTACACAATGAACATTTGAAAATCAGGTAATACTTAAGTTTGCTTCAAATTATTAGCCACATGAACAAAAATACATAGAATGCCAACTGCTTCGATAGAAGAGGGATCAGTCTGTGCAAGATTACACCAACACATTCCATTCACTTTCAACAAAACTTGGTATTGAGGATTCAGAGAACCATCAATTCTGAAATATTGTAGTGGCCTTCACAGGTATATTCAAACATAGATGGAATTTTTTAATATTGAGACATTAGAAACTACCTATAAATATGCTACAAAAATTGAAGAGAAATTTAAGCAGAAAGGGAAGAGGGACTACTTTGCAAATAATAAGCCAAGGGTTGAAGGTGACAATAAATCTGCAAGAAAATAGGTGACCAAGGAACCTCACTCAAACTCACCTAAGAACACATGGTGGGCTGCAAAAAAGACACAGACAAATACAAGTATGTGGTGTGAGACGCATAAGCCCCCAACCCATAATACAAAGGATTGTTGAAGTATTAAAAATATCATGGAAGAAATACAAGGAGAGGAAGCTGAATGTGAATCATCACCAATAGATACTTCTGAGCAAAAGGAGAATGATTTTGTCATAGAAGCAGACCCATATGCCATAGTTGCAACTACTAAAGTACTGCATTGTGAAGATGAAGAGAGACTTTTTCATTCACAGATGTGGGTTGATGGAAAGCCTCTACATTTTATTGTTGATAGTGGGAGCCAAAATAATTTAATATCTAGGGAGACAGTCAAAAGATTGAATTTGAAAGTGACAAGACACCCACAACCATACTCTATGGGATGGGTAAATGAGGGACAAGATATTCAAATAAATCAACAGTGTTGTCTTCCATATTCAATCAAGCCTTTCAAGGATGAAGTGATATGTTATGTAGCACCACTGGATGTATGTGATGTCTTGTTGGGGAAACATTACATGTATCAGAGGCATGGAGTGTATGAATCCAGACCACGTAGTGATACAATCAAGCTTGGTGGGAAGAGGTATTGAATACCAGAGGTATGTCCAACACAAATTGCTTCTTTGATTAGTGCTAAACAATGTAAATGTTTGATTGCTCAAACTGGAGCTTTTGTTCCACTCATGGTTTGCCCTAAACAAACAAAATCAGTTGTCCTTAATACACATGCTAAGGTAGCCATAACAACAAATCAACAAAAATTAGATGAATAAAATTTTGAAAGAATATTAGTGTGTTTAAATCACCGGTGGGAGTTCCAACTCACTGTCAAGTCAAGCACTATATCCCAGGCACACCACTACGACATGAGCCAATATATAGAAGGTCAATTTTGGAAATGAGGAAATAAAGAGACCAATTCAAGAGTTGATTCAGAAAGGACATATTCGTACAAGTGCTTCACCCTATGGCAGTCCACTTGTCCTTTCTAAAAAGAAAGATGGGACATGGAGACTTTGTATTGATTATAGGGAATTGAACAAAATCATTGTGACAAATAGATGTCCAATCCCTCAAATTGATGATTTGTTGGACCAACTTAGAGGGGTTAATTTCTTTACAAAAATTGACTTGAAATCTGGATATCACCAAGTACCAATTGATCCAACAGATCTGTGGAAGACTGCATTTAAATCTAAGGAAGGTTTGTTTGAATAGTTGGTTATACCTTTTGGGCCTAACAAATGCCCCAAAAACATTTATGAGGTTGATGGATGATGTTCTTAGACCATTCATTGATTCTTTTGTGGTTGTTTATTTGGATGACATACTCATCTTTAGCAAGACTTGGTTTGAGCATTTGCAACATGTTGAACAAGTGCTTTGAACTCTACAACAACACAAACTTTATGCCAACATTGAGAAGTGCTCTTTTGGCATGCAGAGTATTCAATACTTAGGGTATATCATTGATATTCGGGGTGTTCATGTTGACCCAGTAAAGATTAAAATAATTAGAGATTGGCCATCTCCTACAACTTTCACGAAGCTTCGTAGCTTCTTGGGATTAGCCAACTTCTATCGCAAATTTGTTTTTCATTTCTCACATATATCATGGCCTCTCAATCAATCACTAAGGGGTGGAGCACAAGAAAAATTTTAGTGGACAAAGGCAAAGCAACAAGCATTTGAGGAGTTAAAGAAAAGATTATGTTAAGCACTAGTACTGGTCCTCCCAGATCTGCAACAATCATTCAAGATAGAAACTGATGCATCTGATTATGCTCTTGGTGCAATACTTATGCAACATAGGCACCTCGTTTCCTATCACAGTGAATTTTTTTTTGATACAGTACATAGGTACCCCACCTATGACAAGGAGTTGTATGCTATTGTTCAGGCCTACAAGCAATGGAAACATTATATACTGGGAAAGGAAAGTAGTATACATACAGACCATAAACCTCTTCAATTCTCACAAACACAAGGGAAGTTGCAGAATGATGGACATCAAAGGTGGTCAACTTGTCTACAACAATTTCACCTCGACATTCGTCATAAAAAAGGAAGCAGTAACAATGTGGCAGATTGTTTGAGTAGGCCTCCAATTGTAGGTTTGACAATGGTGATGGATTCATGTGGTCATCAGTCATCCACATGGGAACAACTATATGGTATTGACCCTGATTTTGCTAACATTTATAGTAATTTGGTAGAAGGAAAGTGTGTCTCTGATTTTCACTTGCAGGATGGGTTGCTTTTCCATGTTGGTCATATATGTGTACCCATCGAGGAACGAAAGAAAATGACATGGGAAGCTCACTACAGTCGTGTTGCAAGATATTTTGGTATTGGTAAGACTGTTGCTATCCTTCAAAAGTATTATTATTGGCCAAAAATGAAGCAGGATATCATTTCATATATACAAGCTTGTGCAGCCTGTGTAATTGCAAAGCTAGCGAACCGTAAGTTGGGTCTATACTTACCATTACCTATTATTGATAAGCCATGGCAGTCTGTTTCATTGGATTTTATGTCTGGGCTTCCAACTACCAGGTAGAGGCATGATTGTGTATATGTTGTGGTAGATAGGTTTTCTAAAATGGCTATCATGGTAGCCTGTAAAAAGATGATTGTTGCAAAAGAGACTATCAAGTTGTTTTTTGAACATGTTTGGGTTCATTTTGGTTTGCCAAAAAACATTATTTCTGATAGGGATAGCAGGTTCATCAGCAAATTCTGGTATGCACTATGGCCTAAAATGGACACAAAGTTAACAAATTCCATAACATTCCATCCCCAAATAGATGGGCAGACATAAGTGGTGAATTGAATGATCATTCATATCTCACAAATGTATCATTCAAAAAATTCTCGCACATGGGATGAAAGACTACCCTACGTGCAACACAGCTACAACTGTGCACTCCATAGTACTATAGGGCATAGTCCATTTGAGGTTTGTCTTGCGTATCAGCCATTTGTGTAGCACTACCAATTTTGCAATATGTTAGTCTATTGAATGCTGACAAGGAGGTAGATAAAGCAGAAAAATTCATTGATAACATTAGACACCTACAATAGCAAGTTCATGAGATTTTGGAGCAGAGTAACCAGAAGTATAAGGAAAGGCATGATAAACATAGAACTCATCATCACTTTCAGATTGGTGACAAGGTATGGTTACATCTTCAGAAAGAGCACCTTCAAAAACCAAACATGAAGCTTCTTCCTCTTCAGTATGGTCTGTATACTATTGTGAAGCAAGTTGGTGAGAATGTTTTTGAACTTAATTTGCCATCCTTTTTGGGACTGCATTCAGTTTTCAATGTGGAATTGTTGAGACCCTATTTTCCTCCTTTGTTGGAAATTTCCCAAGCTACTGAACACATTCAAGCTGCAAAATTATCTACTACTATTCCATTCTAGTGTGACCATGTTAATGAAGTCATTTTAAAGACTTTGAGGAATCAAAACATTCCTCTTTATCGAGTGGTTTGAGTTGGTCAACATCCTCATCAAGGCAAGTGGTTAACTAAGGAACAAATTGAAGCACAATTTCCTCATTTTTGTAGAAAATTAGTGAAATGGGGGCCATTGTCTCTCAAGGAGGGAGGAATGATCAAGATGGAATTGGGAAATACTAAAATCTAATTTTTCCATATTTTCTGTCTCAGTAAACTACATTTTTGGAGGTCTTCAGGACATTTTTGGGCCTATGTGTGACATCCTAGTTTTGGCTTTAGAATTTTTTATTATCTTTCCAATGAAGTAAACAATTTGCAAATCAAACCTAGGACTAGAAAGTTATGCCTTCTCCAAGTAGGCCTAAATTTTTATATAGTTTTTTGAAATTTTTGGTAGTTTTAATAAGTTTATTTGTAATAAACATTATGAGGAATCTTCATTTAGTTTCCAAGGTATTCTAGTGACCCTTGGGATCCATCATATTTGTATAAACTCCAATTTTGAATAGAATGGATTACTTTTTGGCTTGCAATTCTGTTGTTAGTCTTATGGTTTTTATATTGACCTTGACAATACTGCAGGTATCACACCAGGTATTGTAATTTGATTCATAATTCAAATCATTTTTAGTTTTTAGTTTTTTTTCTAAATTTAAAAGAAGAAATTTATTTATTATATATATAGAGAGACATGAGACTGATAAATAAAAAGAGGCATTGACAACCAAATTGGGGATAGACACAGTAAACAAATTAGACGGTATTGATTTAGGAATGCTTGCTAGATACATTGAAAAATGATCTATTAATGACTCTTAAGCGTGTCAAAGGGAATCAATTGATTCCCCGGTCACTCCTACAAAGAGCATAAGATCTAGGAGGAATTTAATAATAGTAAACCTTAAGAATGTGGAACAGGGAACAAGGACTTCCATTGTTGCAGCCACTCATGGGACACATACTTCTTCCACCATGCAATGCACTTCATCTTGCATTGGTAGCTACAATACTAAGATATAATACAATGTGGTTTCGAGGGAAGTCTGAATGAATGATGGTGGAAAAACATTTGTGAATAGACTGAAATAAGCATGCCTTCAATAGTTCAAAGACCATCTACATTTGACATTCTCAAAGATACTCATGCCCCTGCAAAAAATAGCTATCCATGACTTGGAGACTGAATTTGGCACAGGTTGGTATGTAAAGAATATAAAGCTACAAATGTCTCAACACTATAAGCGATTTTGATGAAACCAAATGAAGAAGATAACAAAATTCCCTCCCAAGATAAGGGTAAAAAAAAGTCCAATTGATGTAAGTGTGGAAGTATGGAAAGAGCTTGTAAAATCATATGAGAAGAGTGAGGCATGGAGGAAGCTGGGTGAATAGAGTACGTAGGTATTTGAATTTTCTCTTAAGATTATACCAAATTTATTAAATGATTCTTCAATTTTATTTTGCATAGTAAATTGAATAAGTATATGTTTCAGGATTGTGCCATGCATCACAATGGCTAGAAAGGTTTACAATCCTTCACATGTACATTTGTAAGTATATTTAATGTGTTAAATGATATTTTTTTATTTCCTAGGAAAAAGTAAATGATTGCATATTAATTAGTTTAACTAGTCCATGTGCCATGTTTTGCCAAGAGCAGAAATATGGCTAACATCCATCGCCTTTTGAAAAGGAAATGCTACAAAGCAAAAAGTGCACCGATTTTGTAATTTAGATGGAGGGCGAGGTATCAATAGTTGAATTTCAATAATTTAGTTGGATATTGTTGTGTTGATATGTCAATTTACATTTCTATGTTGAATTGTTTATTGATGCGTACAATGAGATCGAAAGTGATTATTTTTTGGTCGTAGATCCCTCTCAATTGTCCCATTATTTCATGAAATTGCCTATGCCATACCTTGCAGCCTTGTACTATTTAATTTGATGTTTCAAGTGCTCAATTTCCTTCTTATGTCATTCCATTTATGATGCAGAGGAATTATCCAGAAGACAAGAACATGATAACAAACTCTCAATTCTTTACCCAATACCACAAATAGGTGACATTCAACACCAAAACAAAGATTCCACATGTTTTAGGCACATACACCCCTCAAATTTGTCTCAGACTCCAAATTTGCATTCACAGTCACATAAATAATCTTGTCACATAGCAAACACTAGGCCTAGGGCTTCCATTCTCTCTCCCAATCCACCTCTTTCTCAACAACCAGATGTATCTTCAAAGGGACCCTAAGCACTACAATTGCACCAGGATTTTGATTTTTCCTATGATAGAATGGAGTATTACAATAATTTGACATTCAAACCCTAGTTGGTGAGGGTTATAGAACCACCTTGAGTAAAATTGTGATCTCTTCCAAACTTTAATGAAAAACGTTCACACCAATTGCATATCAAACTAGATTCTCCCCTCTTCGAAGTAGGGAAACAAAGAAAAAATTATATTCAACTTCTTCAAATCTTAACAACTTGTGCATCAACCACAAGAGGCCTTATTAAAATAAATTAGTCCATCCAAAAGGGTCTCCTACTAATTTTTGAATGGGTGACCGTTGGGCTTTGAAAATTACACTTTTGCAGTAGAAAGTTGCAAAAGTTGTAAATGCAACTTTTGCAACTTTTTACAACTTTTTGCCCTACTTAACAAACTAACTCAAAACTTGATGCCTATCCATAATACATGAGAAAATGGATAATGTGAGTCCAATTACATCATTTAAACTGATTTTGAACGCACTTTGAGTGGTTTGACCATGTTTGACCCAATCAGGACCTTATAGGTCTGCATGAGTTAAATGGTATCAGTTTCCTTACAAAATATTTGAACTGACTGTAAATGGTCTTAGGAACTTATGTGACCTTGAGAAAAAACTAAGGATTCTTAAAAAAGAGAAGCATCCTTCTCCCCATACAACCTGATAGGTAGGGCCACTATGTTTTTTACTGAATCCATGAGGTTGATGGAAGGGTACCATTTAGTGTTCCTAGAAGTTCATGTTTATCTAGTTTATTTGAAAAAGTAGGCTCCATTGGATATTGGTCTTGTGCCTTTTTGCCAGGGGTTTGCAATGATGTAGTAGTGGTAGTGGATTAAATATTTCTCACAAGAATTGTATCATAGAAATTGCTTGCAATTGAGGATTTAAGATGACCACAGACTGGTAGAAAAAGAAGAGGAAAACACTAGATTTTTAGTTTTCAAAAGGTTAGAAAAGGTGTAAATGAATAGTGTGTTAGGGATTATTCTGGCAGGATCTTGGACAACCTTCTTCACTTCGAGATCCATAGGACTCATGAGGATATTCCTTATTCTAAGTCTTTACATATGATAGATTCATTCTAATGGCCAGCTATAGACCTTTAAATAAGGATAATTCCCGGATTTTATGTATATGGGGCTTTTATTTCATCACTAGAACAAGTAATCCCATTTTCTTTAACAAATATCGAGAGCACACAAATTATGTATCTCCTTCTCATAATCATGTAGGAGTGTTTTACACATACTTTTAAATGCTTCCTCCACATTTTTCTAAGGATCATGGAGATACGAGAACACAGATAAATTAAATAGAAAAGAAAAGAATAGAAAGGAACAGTAGATTTGATTCTTATGGTTTTAAATCTGAAAACCCTCTAGGTGTCTCAACGGTCCAGTGCCTAATCTTAGGCTACAGAGTCAAATTAAAGCCATGACAAAGATCCTAAGAACATATGAAACTTAGGTAGTGGGTTTTGAAGATATTAATGCTTAACATTAACAAGCACACAATGTTATCATTAAGTTTTAATTCAACAATCCATTTCACACAAAATAATCATTGTTATCTGCACAAATAAATTTAACTCTCTCCTTGAGAGAGACCCATGAAACAATAACACACCCACAAGAAAATTGCAGAGACAAATTCTACCATCTTTAATATATTGAATTCATATGATTTAAAGTATGCAAAGTTGGAGACAAATTTATGACATTAGCATTTATAATTTCACAAACCCGTTAACACTGCTAATGAGATTACACTATCTCAGAATTACATTCACCTCCAACAAACTAAAACTAAACACTATCCTAGTTACAAGCTAAAGAGAATTTTCATTAAAAGAACCCCCTTTTTATGGTCTTGTAATTCCTTTTATATTTAAGGAATGCAACAAGATTCAGGCAACTTACAAAGATTTGATTCTACCACCATTAATATGTATCATAATAGATTTTGTTACCGCTAGTCTTGTCCTGGAGTTAAACAGCTTGGATGGTATACAAAGGAGCTATGATGACAAAGCCACTGCTTTCTGCTAATCATCCAGGCAAGAGAGTCATGCCAATATCGACCATGGGTAGTTATCAAAGTTGAAAATGGGAGAATGCATCTGACAAGCTTTCCCAATTTTTCTCCAACACCACCTCTTTAATACTTGCACCCATCACCCAATCTGTATCACCTTGATTCAAGGTAATTAGAGTGGTAGCCTCAGGGTGGATTAATTTGCAAACTACATAAAATGCCTGTAGTTGCACTCAAGCATTCTAATATCCCTTTAACTACCAACAACCCTTCTAATATCCCTTTAACTACAAATCAATACCATGTCGCTTCATTTTCTGATCTTTCTATGTTTCCTGTAATTGAATTTTGTTAGACCATATTGTCCTATACTACAAAACACTTATCTTCTCTACGAACTCCATCCTCAAGCTCCTCAATTAAAGGAAAACCAACGTATTGAAAATATTTATACTAGTAAGCACCATTTATAGACTTACCGCCTTGGAAATATCATTCACATTCCCCAAAATGTTGAATGGTGGCAGTCATTTTTTGAACTTGTTGGATTTTCCTCATATACTTGTGTCGACAAGACAGTATACATAAAATAGATTACGAAAGATCTCACTCTTTTGATGTCAAATACTTGATTAGGCAACATTGATATCTACTCCATTGGTTTCCTTGTTGATTACTTGAGCTTTGCAAATAGTAGGTCGGATGTCACACTAGGTATGAACATGGCACTTTTTGTTTATTCATTACTTTATATGCATTTATTAAATAATTGTAATGATGATTTCCAATTCTCTGACATGGTTCCATCTATGGTTCAACTAGATTGCACCAAGGTCTAGTGTAAATAAAATATTAAAATAGATTTGAAAAAAGTAACACCATATGTGGATGTATTATAGTTGCCCCTTAGCCAAGGATGTGTGGACACATGCTTCCATATAGATTGGGGGGAGTGTATTCCCACGTGTCATAAAGGTGCCATTATAAATACCTATATTCTATGTGCCAATATTTTAAAATTTGAAATCCCTCTGTAATACCTTATTGTTTAAAAGTTGTCATAAATGCCACTAAAAGGGGGTAAAGACATGTTATATGACATGGGCATTAGGACTACAAGAAGGATATACAACATTGAAAGAGAAATCATATGATTTTGTAGCTAACAAATTGCAGAGCAAAGAGGTTTCAAAGGGTGTGACTAGAAACATGGGAGGTCCATCTGTGAGAAGTGAACCAATAGTTCATCAAGTAATCCTGCAGGACGCACTCTGTGAGGCAAAATTCAGGAAATATAGCTGGTTAGACTAATTTTTGAAGTTTAATGGGTTCAATAATAAAATTACTATAGAATTTGCTCAAACATTTAACAATGGTGAAGGGTTTGAAGGTTATTGTTGTGGAGGAGAGGATTATTGAATTTTTTAGGGTTTCCTACTGTAGGATAACCCTACCCTAAAAATAAAGACATGAGAATAGCTAGAGAAGAATTTATCTGTTGGAAGCTACAATTGAAACAATTGTTATATTTCTATTGATGTCAAACCTTAACTGGTAAGACAGTTGCTATCTTGTAAAGTTCCATATCAATTGATTGATGAAGAAGATTTGAAAAGAGGAGATAACAAGAAGACCTGGTGAAATAGTTGAGTTATGTGAAACTACAATGGGTACTTGATGAGATTGCATGTTGGTAAGGTAATATATTGTTTATCTTTTACACCAAGTGAAGTTTGGATGACTACAAGTTTAGTCTTGACCGAGTAACATAGAAGAAGATTAAGGAACTTTTTTATGTGTTGAGTGATGCGAGTGTCGACTGAGTGTCAGTACATGCCAGCAAATTTAGTGTCGATCAAGCATCTGTATTTACCAACATCAGTAAATTACTGAGTTATCTAGTGATGACCGAGCAGAAGAACACAGTGATGACTGAGTGTTAGTATTTTCACAGTTTGAGGAAGATTTGAGATCCCAGCTAATGTAGTTGATTTCTTGGGATATGTGAAGTATATTTAAGATAAGGATGATCATTGTGGAGAATCAAATGATCATTTAATATATCTTTAACCATTTTTATGTATCGATTCAAGGAGTTATAGGATGTATTCTACAAGGTAGATGGAAAATGAAATGGTGGAAGGATTCGTTGGATTTGACCAAACCCTAAGATCTATGGTGATGATTAAACAAAAAAAGATCTAGCTACCTGATCACAGAGGTATAAGTTTAACCTAATTGCAGGTTATGTGAGTAGAGGTTAATTTAGTTGATTGGAAAATCTAAGAAGAAGGTAGAGAAGGATAAGAAGAGCAGTACATGACTACATAGTGGATGTGATTTCTTGACAGATTTCCAAGCATGTCTGAGTAATAGAGATGGCAATGGAGGTCAAACAGTGAATTAGCATTGAGTGAAAGTGGATCTGTATTTGCAAAGTGAGTTGTATGTTTCAGATCACATTACTGTTACTTTCTAACCATTGTATCAGTGCAAAATCCTTTTAAACATTGTTGACCTAACAATCATATTGTAAATCCTTTAATCAAGGTGACATTCTAATGGAATGCTCTAATTTCTCTAACAAGGCTCACTTTTAACATGGTGATTAAATCCTTTAACAGGGTCACATTTAATAGTGTGTATTGTAACCTTTAATAAGGTTGGCTCCTAATAGAGCTCACTTCAGAAGAGGGAAAAATTGGTAGCATGTTACTGGTGATTTTTCCCATATTTGGTTTCCATGTTAAATCTTGGTGTCATACTTGTGTGAATGTTATTTGATGTGTTATACTGTTAAAGAGATTTATATTCTGCAATTTGATTACATTAGGACAATGAACTGCAAGTTTATGTTACTGATTATACGCTATAGAGACCGAGTGGATTACTGAGTGGATCTGAGTTTGTTAAAGTGTTTATAAGTTCAATTGGTACATTTGGACCTAGGATAACTAATTCACCCCCCTCTCAGTTATTCTAAATCATTCTAACATTTATCATACATGGGGATCATCCACTTAAAGTAGATAAATAGGGAACAAGGAGGCTTTCTTTACTAGATAAATGGCCACATGCTGCGGTTCATATTATAAAATACATTACATGTGAGGGTCGACAGTCAAGTCTACACTTTGTACACTTAAATCTTCTGAGCCACATGCAAAATGGAAGGAGAATGAATGTCCCCAATGTGCTATATAACATGTTCAAAATCATGACTGTTGAGACAAAAAAAGGAATGCAAAACTTTTTTTCCCATCATTGTTTGATTAAATTTCTTGTTGAAAGGTCTTTACAAGATATGTCTCAGATTTTATGGGATGATTTTTTGAAAATTAAAGAGTTCAGAGAGGTGAATGTGCATATTAGAGGTCAACCCTTGACCCGTAGGGTTAGCAAGGAAGAAACACTTACAAAATTCACCCCTAGGGCTTCAACTTCTAAGGTGGTTCCTAGCACAAACCCTCGTGTAGCCAAAATGAGTTCACATGAGTCTTTGCACAAAGATGTAAATAGTTCCTCTTCAGATCCTAATGAGGATGTTTCCCCTAAATCAATAATTCACACTAGGGCAACAGTAGCAAAGGAAAAAATAAAAAATAAAAAAGATTAAGGATGAAAAAGGAAAGTGTAAACTACAAAAATTTGTAAAGGAAAACCCTAGCCCTAAAAAACCAAAAAAATAGGGATGAAGAACCTTTTGCAGCCACTGAGCATAGTGAAAAGCCTACTAAAAAGTCTAAGACAACAAAAAATACAGAGAAAATACCCTAGAGGAGGATTCATAGGCTTAGGGGTAAACCTAGTAAATAGGCAAAATCTACCACACCTAGGGTGCACATCCAAATTAAATCCTTGGAATTTATTCATACCACTCCTAGTGAAGAAGAAAGGATAATCCATAATAGACCTCCCAGGGGAAGCCCCAAATTTACCTCCTCATCTGAGCAGCGGGATAGGGAAATGATACCTACACAAGAATCTGAGGAGGGGGTTGAACATATATCTCAAAAAAGGGAATTTCCCCAGGAAGAAGAGGGGTTGTCGATGGAAGAAATCCTGGAACAAGAGAAGTTAGGATTAGCAAGGCTCATTGTTGTTGAGAAAGTAGCAGGTGGAGAACTAGAAAAAGGTGATTCCCAGTAGGTATTCATCAACCCACTACTTTTTCATAGGTATCAATAGCCCTAGATTTATGGAAAGATATGAAGGATAAGGAAGAAGAATGAAATAAAGAGAAGCACAGGCTGCAGGAAGTGATTACAAAGAAAGACAAGGAGATTGAGGGGAAGAATGCAAAAATTGACGCTCTAATAGATATGGTAAACAATGTGATGCCTTAGTGCCATACATTTTAGAATGTAGAATTCCCCAAAGGATATATTCACTACATCTCAAGGATTTTAGTCTTTCTTTTCAATTGTCAAGAGTAGTATCTGGTTTAAACCCTTCTATAAAGACTCTAGAAGACTTATTCCAATCTTACCAATCTTCCCCAACATAAACTAAAAACTTACTCTATGAATTATACTTGCACAACTATGTTGTTCCTAATGATCATGAGTGGAATCCATTAATGTATATCAGTGATATTCATTTAAGGGAACTAATGTCTTGGATTCAAAATTAAAATAGTTGGGGGAAACAATTCATAGCACATAGAGACAAGGAGATGCATACCCCTTTACCTTTAAGGGCACAATCGGGTGACCATGCAATCATTTTCTATACTTGGCACATCATTATGTACAAAGCTAAATTCAAACAATAGATCCTAGGTTCGAGAGAAGAAGCCTTTCAAGAATTTGACCATGTGGCTGCAACTATAGAAGGGGTAGTGTTAAAATATGTGGTATAAAGATGAAATGGGTTACCTGATGACCTGAAGCAAGCCAAACCCCATTCCTTGTAGTATTTTTATGAAAACATTATTGTTGGACTCAATGGAAAGTAATACTGAGAGGGGAGGGGTGAATCAGTACCTCTAAAACTTTTAACACTTTACCCAATTTATCATTTGTGATCATTCAATTCTAATTTACCAACCATTATTGTTTATTCTTTCTTATGTAGACATTGTTTGTTAACAACCTTTACAGTTATCCATAGAAACATTCATGAAATTAACAAACACATAACACAATATATGATATCACAGGAAAACTCCTGTTAGGAAGTAAAAACTGCGGTGTGGATGGCACCTACAAAACTTCACTATCTGCAAAATGGAAGGGAGTCGGTTAAGGCTTACAATTTGATCACTTCTGATGATCTACCCTATTAAGAGTATTGAGGTGGAGACCTGTTAAGATCTACTCTGTTAAGAGCTTTAGCAACACTGATTTAAGTGTGCACTCAATTATGAGATTTACAATAGGACAGTTAAGCCCACCTTTCTTGAAAGGATTTCATTAGTGTACTACACTTGTTAGAATGAGAACAAATGTTGACCTGAGTGTATGCAATCTACTATTGCTGATTTACAGATCCATTAAAGCTTTTACAATTACAATATCATCGTAAGTGATTGATGAATACCTTTTCTCTGCTTGTCGGTAGCCTCTGTTCTGTTCTTAAAAACTGAATTGATTATGTTTGTGTTCTTCTGCATGAATTCTCTGTCTGGTCTTTAGTTTCTCTCTGTGGCTACTTTCTTCATTGAACAACAACTGTTCTAAATGGATTGAGCACCTATTTATACAAGTTATTTGACCTATCTTGGAATTCATGATTTACAATGTTAACTCTTAGATCCAAGGTTTACAACTTGACCTTGATATTTAGTTTGCGTGTTTTAAAGCAGTAAAATTAATTAAAACAATAAATATTACATTGCTTCCTCTGCACATAATGGATTAAAAATCAAATCAAGAAGTTATAAATACAACTTCAGTGATTTATCTGATGTGGAAAGTCAGATCCACTTTTTATGGGATGTAACTGACTGTCGGTTCTTGGCTGTCAGTTTGAACTTGCAGTCTGTTGGCGTTCCTTGTCTGAACTGTTCATCAAGTTCCCTGTATCTTTCTGGTTCCTCTCTTTTTTGTTCATCGGGTAGCATTGTTGATACTTCATCGGATATCCTTATCTTTTTGTCATTGGGTAACACTTTGACAGTGTTCGTCGGGTAACCTTAGTGTTGGATAGTGTTGTGCCCTGTCTTTCGGTTTAGACTAAACCGATGGTGCAGATCATGTTTTTCTCTAAGTATACTAATGGAAAAATATAATGCCTTCAATCTCCCCCTTTGACATTAGTATAAAAAAACTGATATGTGCATAATACTGAAATTATTACACCATGTTTATTTCCTTGTCATAATATGACTCCCCCTTTCTATGTGCATCAGTATAGTGTATGTTTATGTGCATGTATACTATTTGATTGTTGTATGTACATTATTTTCCCTTTCTTTTTCTTCCACTATACATTATTTCCTCTTTTTTCTTGAGGTGATGTACATATCAAATTCCCCCTTTCTTTTATACTGATGACAAAAACGTACAACTTACAAAATGTCAAAAAAAATGTGACAAAGATGTGTAACTTGCAATGTGTCAAAAACATTAGAATGGGTAAGTTTGATATCTTTTAGCAATTTCTCCCATTTTTCTTTCAATTGTTTGAGTGCCATATGTTGCAGCTCGAGTCTTGCGTGCATATCAAAAATGCTATCTAGGACAGACATTTCAGGGGTGGCAATTAGTGTATTTTCCTATGTCATATTTTGTTGCAGCAGTGTAAGTGTCGGTAAGAGCTTAACTTGTAGCTCATTGACTTCATCTCTATATTTCATCTCTGCAAATTGAATGTCCTGTCTCTGCTTTCTATCCTGTATTATTTATTGTTTGTGCAATATAAGTGCTTCTATTGTGTTGGCTAGATTTTGTGCACTAGACTGAAGATCAACATCTATTTTTGCTATCTTGTCTATATAATCCTTAGTGAGTTGATCTAAGGTGTACAATTTCTTAATTAAGTTAATAGCTTCTGATAAAAGTGGTTCAATTGCACTTACCAATTTAGAAAGCTTGACCTTTTTGAGTGCCACTTCCTGGCTTATCTTCTCGGCAAGCTTGAATTCATACTTTTGCTCAAGTCTCTCTTCCATAGTTTTCTCAGCATCGGTATTCTGAGATGTTATTGCATATGTGAGTGTTACAAGTTGATCAATTATTTGAGCTTTATGATCAATGTCTATGTCTGGTACAATTTGTTGAAGTATGTCTCTAGCTACTTCAAGTACCTTGGCCTCTTTTGCCACTTGTTTCATATTTTATTGTGTGGCTTTCCTCTCATAGGGCTTGGCATACTTTGTTAATTTTGTAGGATCCAATGTTCTTGGATCACAAACTAGAATCTCAATTATCTCATCCAAAGTTACTGGGTTTTTTCTCTTTCCTTTCTTCTTTTAGATCTTAGGGGATGCAGATGTATGAACTACTAAAGCTAGCTCATTTGTACGCTCTGAGTTACTTGGTGAAGGTTTTGTTGATGAAGCATCTTGTGTTTTCTACTCATTTTTCACCTGTTGGTTATGGGAAGATGTCTTTTCATTTACCTTGAGTGTTTCTGCAGAATGTGCTCCTGATTTATTTTCAATATTATCATTCTTTCCTTCTTCGCCTTTCTCTGAAGGCTTGTCCCCTGTTTCTTTTTGAGTTCCTTCCATGTTCTGATCAGTATCCTTCTGATCATCGGTTGCAGCTTTCTCTGCAAGTGTATCTGTAGTTTCTTTTCCTTCTCCTTCACCCTTGTCCGTGGGTGAGCTTGTTTCCTTTTCAATTTATCCTTCATTGCCCTCTAGTATGTTTATTGCCTTCATTAGGACATGAATGTTTGTGTTGCTGCTTGGGCTTTATCAATATTGATGTCTTGCTCGTCGGTAATGTCCTTGTCAGCAGTGACATTCTCATCTTTCTTTATGGATTCTGCAGGGTCTTGCACTTGTGAGTGCATGATTGAAGTGTCTTGCACTTCTTCATCTGTAATATCAATTATCTTATCATCTGATATTTTCATTGCTTGATGACTTTGTTGATCCTTGAGTGTGATAAATATCACATCATCTTTCTTCTTGGGATCATTGTCAGAGTCATAGTGAGTGATATCTTGTACAATGTTATCCATGCCTGTATTCAAGTTACTAGGCTCATCATCACTCTCCCGATTGCCTAGAGCAATATGCTGAGGACTTGCATTATCTAACTCCTCCTCTTTGTGAGGTGTGTTTGTGAGAAGTAATTGCTTCTCAACACTTGTTGATTCTGTCGGTAGATCTAGGAGATGTCTCCATTTGGTCTTTGTCATCAAATCCAGTTCTATAAACTTTCTCTCTAGTACTTTGTAAGCCCTTATTTTGGCTACAAATTTACTTGAGTGTTTCTTTAGTGCTTCTTGTATTTCTTCAAACTTGGATTTGGCAGACATCAATCTTACAAGAATTCTTTCTCTTGTTTCTCTTTCCATTTGTAAGGCATATGACCATTGTTGGTATATCTTTTTGCCTAGATCCTTTGGTATTTGACTTACAAATTTAGTAGGGGCATACTTGTTTTTGATCATTGATTTGATGACTGCATCCTATATCTTATTCTGATCATCTGGGTTCATTGTATCCCACTACCTGATCTTTTTATCAGTCATTGTACCATGGGTAGCAATTGCTTTTGTAGCTTCATCTACCATTTGGTTTCTGAAGTTCTTTTTAACTACATCTGGTTCATCATCTTTGGTGTCATCTAAGTCAGCCTGTGTCCTAAAAAACCTTTTTATTTTCTTTGGTGGTGTGGATTTGATAGGTTGTTGTCTTGCTCTTTTTGTTGGTTGCTTCCTTATATAGGTCCTTACTTGACCTTTCTTGAGAGGTGTTGTATCTGTCGCAGCAGTCTGACTTCTTGTCCTTTGTTTCTTAGTAGAAGGTGGAGATGGAGATGCATCAGGTTTAGTGGCCTCTATATCTGATTCCTTTTCCTTTAGTGTTTCACCGATGGTACCATGTTCATCGGTTTCCTCTTGCTGATCTTGTTCTTCCTCCTCTGTGACCGATAGAATCTTCTTGAGATTCTTTATCATTTTATCTTTCTTGTTTATATTCTTTTTGACATGTAGGCCATGTTTTATCTTAGATTTGGCCTCTTCATATGTACCAAACCTTGGTTGTTTCTTATCAATGGGCTCATTGAGTAGTGCCTCAATTACACTTGTAGCTAGATCAATATTAATCTCATAGTCTAATGAAGATAACCAAGTTGTTCTTGGTACAACTGGTTTGATGTGTGTGAAGTCTGTATCTGCCATGAAACATATTTCATCCCTGTGTTTCTCAACTTGTTGCTCGGGAATCCTAGTTCTTTCCATCATCTTTTCCTTGAACTCAAGGAAGTAGGAAGACATTACAGACTCAAAATTGTCTCCTAGTGACTTAATTAGTTCACTAATTTGTAGGGTTACCGGTTTGGTAGAGTCCCATACAACTTTTCCTACTGAAGGAAAATATTATTGAAAATAGAAAAATGTACACATAATAAGTGAACCAAACTTACATGTGTTTCTCTTTGCAGATCTAATCTTGATCATATTCTCATCAAGTTGTTTCAGTAGGATCTCACATAGATCCATTTGAATTCCTTTAGTTACAATCTTGTAAGCTGTGCTTACTGTTGTTGCAAAAATGTTGTTCAGTCTGCTAGCCTGGAAGATTTTGTAACCAATAACACATGCACCAGATTTCAACTCATCGTCGGTGATTGTGTTAACCTTGAGACCTTTGTTGTCTCCTTCTTCATTAGTAAGTTTTGTAAGTTCTTTCATGGATGGATGTTTGTGTGCCCTAGGTTTGTCATTTATCGGATAACTAGTGACAACATGAAGAAAATCCCTTGTTATCTACTTGGGTTGATCTAGCCATAGTTTGTTGTCATGCATCCTGCTCAAGACTATCATAATCCACTCTGTCTTGAATTGTCTCGGGAAATGTATGGCATTATTTAACCCTTTAACCTCCAAGTTCTTATGTTCTTCTTTCAGTTTTCCTTCGGCATCACATAGCTTCTTATAAGCCTCATCCATTTCCAAATCACCTATCTCTGCAATCTTGCAGTGAATGTAATACCTAACGTCTTCTATGAGCAAAACCCTAGGCAGGATTTTTGAAAACGTGTCAACTTCATCAGGTTTCAATGCAATCTCTAGACATATTTTGTATTTAGGTTCTACACATGTGTTTTTCTTGATCAGTTTCACCACATTCTTCTTTTCATTCTTTAACTTAGCAGTTCTTGAAGTGGTTGCCATTGTTTTTCTAGAATTTAGGGTTTTCTACAAAATTAGGGCTTTCTCGACAAAACAATGACATAGATCTTTTGGTTCCCTTGTTACTTACTTCAATTCATGAATGTGATGAAGAATTTGTTCCCTGTGTGTTGAATCAATCTGTAGACACTTATGCTTTCTTCTCTCGAATCACTTTGATGCCGCTCTATTTTTCTCTTCAAATCGCGGGTGAAAAAATGAAGTTATCCCATCGACTATTTATAGACTTTTTGACCTAAGTCTTTGCAATAAATGCTCACCAACTCGTTGGAGCGTGAAGACAAGTTTCATCGGGAGGATATTTTAAATCATCGTTGGTGTAGACATGATGCTCATGGCAGTTGTCAACCACTTTGATTTTACCAACGGATATCGGTATTTTGCCACGATGAATTTTGAATTTTTCTATCTTACTGACGGTCATTGGGATACATTGTCAGTTTACCACTTTTACTAGTTGACCGATAATTTCCAGTAAGTGTGAACAACTCATTATTGTGTTCACCAATTATTTTTGGTAAGTGTTTATTGACGGTGTTGTATTCTTAGATTGTTAACAAGTAAAGTAATATGCATCTTTGATTTATGTAGATTTTGACTATATATCATTTTATATAATGGAACTGATGTAAAATATAACTTGGTATAGTGCAGTTCCATACCTACTTGTTTAGTTCAAGTGGGGTTGATGGTGTCATCGGATCCATTAGATGGGGTGTCACCATTTGTATTGCTTGGTCCAGCTTCATCATTGCTTGAAGATTTTATCCACATTTTGTCTCTTTCCCTCCGGATATCTTCAATGGTGTTACCATTGGGATGTGTGCTTGTGTCTGTCAATCTGTCTTTGCAATCTTTCCTGAGATGACCAAATTTATGATAGTGTAAGCATGCCATTCCAGGGTTTGACCAGCCTCTAGACCTTTTGGTCCATGCTCTCATGCAGTTTGCAGCAATGTGACCATATCTACCACATGCTGTATAGTTTGTCCAAGTATTGTAATCCCATACATATTGATTACCGATTCTCTTTGGTTGATAAGGGGCTTCTTTACCTTTTGGCTTCCATGCTTGTCTTTTTTTTTTCCAGCATTCTTCAGATGTGTGCCCATTCATCTTGCATGTAGGACAATATTTGTCCATGTAGGTTTCCTTCTTTGGATTTTCTATCTTGCTCTTGCATTCATAAGCCTTATGTCCTTTCTTGT
>MU225863.1:2254490-2270537 GCA_018584345.1 Thuja plicata
CCTCTTCCAAATTCAAGAACCCATTCAAGACTTGGTGTTGGAGATCTACAAGCGATTGATTGAAGACATCCTACATGATACATTCTATATTCTAGATCCATTTGATGCATACATACTTGTGGATTCATGGATTCGAATTCGCCATGAGGGCTTTCATATAAGCAAGGTGAATTTATGTGTTTACTTTGTTTATCTCTGCAATTTCAATTATATTATAAGGTTAATTCCAAAACCAGGGTTTGACCAAGGCAAACCCCTCCCCCAACAAACAAACATTTTTCTTACAGGTACAGGTTTGGGACTGTAGATCCGAGGCCAAATCTGGATACCCTTTTCAGATTTCTTTTAGACTATGCGAACAGGGACACTTTCAGAGTTGAGCAGATCGAGTTGGCAAAAGTGGCACAGGGTCGACCTTTTTCATAAGACGACATTAGAACAGAAAAATATTTTTGGGTTTTGTCCGTCTCTGTGTTCCGGTTTGGGATCAACTATCAGCATCTCTAGAAATAGTCTACAAATCTCAGAAAACAACAATCTTTGATCTGCACTATTTTAAGGTTGGTACTTCATCTCATCCATTTCAATTCCTAGAACTATCATATACATTCCTTTCTAAAACGGGAATTTAAGATCTTTCCTCTTTGCTCTCATTTCCAAATGATTGATTCATTTGTGCATTGATCCTTTTTGGGTTGATCAATTTGGATCTTTCATTTGTGCATTTGAGGTTGAAAGGAACATCTTATCTTCCCCACACATCACACAAACATCTACATTTTCAAATGTGACCACTTTTTATATGTTAAAAATACTAACATGACCGCCTCTTTGTATAGATTTTGCCAAGATATCATCCACATAATCCTCAAGAATCTTATGAATGTAATCATGAAAAATCAAATTCATGGCTCGCTGATAAGTTGCTCCCACATTTCTTAATCCAAAAGGCATCATGACCCAACAAAATGTTCCCCAAGGTATTATAAATCTGGTCTTAAGTTGATCTTCGATAGGAATAAGATTTGATTATAGCCTGAAAATCCATCCATAAAAGATAATAGAGCATGACCCACTGTTGAATCCATAATCATATCAATATTAGGTAACGGTAAATCATCTTTTAAGGATGCCTTATTTAAATCTTGGAAGTCAGTACACATTCTTATCTTATTTTCTCCTTTTAAAATATCCACAATGTTTGAAATCCAATCTGAGTAATCAATAGAGTGGATGAATCCAGCAGCCAATAATTTTTCAATTTCATCTTTAACTAATAAGGCAATTCCTGGATTCATCTTTCAGATTTTCTGCTTCACGGGTTTAGCGTTTGGTTTGTGAACAATATTGTGAGTAACATTCTTAAGATCTATACCCGACATATCCAAATATGTCCAATCAAAAATATCCTTAAATTCTAGTAAAAGGGAAACCAAGTGATCACGTTCATCTTGATTCAAACATTTCCCAATTATTATCATCTTCTCAGAGTCATTTGCATCCACTTGAACCTCAATAGTCTTAGTTATTAAAAAATTACTTTGTATCGAAGAATCCATTGGTAAAGGAGAAATATCTTGTTTATCATGTTCTCCAAAATAAGCTTATGTATTTAGACAATAAGGCTTCCAACTTTTATGATGAAACATAGGTAGATCCTCATAAGCTCCTAAAAAATCCACTAAGGCTTCATCTTCGGGAAAAACATCCAAGATAGGTTTTTGATCCATGTCGAGGAGGAGTGGGTTAACCAACTTCAAATGTCCACCACAAATATGATTAACATTGAGAGGAAAAGTTGATGGTTGTTTGTAAGGATTGAATCCCAATCCATATGTATAATCATAAATTTCATTGTCCAAAGGTACTTGTATACCTTGTTTGTATTACCACATCCTTTCCCATTAAATCCTAATTTCTTGAGCAGATGATAACCAGAACCATATCTATCGGCCATATCAAATTGAGTCAAAGGATTTTTATATGTCACAATGTCATAGCAATCAGGTTTTATTGTTTTAATTATTTCATCAATTGAAGCAGAAACAAAGTTACTTTTTAATTCTGTAGAAAGTGGGGAAGGAGTAAAAACTTGTTTTTCAAACCCACTTTGTTGTTTCATAAATTCCAAATCATAAACTTTATATTCCCCAATAAAAGGATTAAAGTCCAACATTCCCCAATCATCCCTAGTTAAAGAAGAAGATGGAGTTTTAGTTTGTTTAATCTTAGGTGGACTTTCAGGTTATTTACTTGGTTGGAGAGGTTCAGAAACTTTAGTATATTTTGCATTTAAGAAAGGATTCAGCGCATCATCTGCATGTAGCGTATACATCAAATTGTTATAAATGAACCTAACCATGTGATGAAGGGTAGAAGGAACTGCATGCATAGTTTGTAACCAAGGTCTACCTAAAAGAAGGTTATAATTGAGAGGTCCAGGCATAACATGAATAGGTGTATTGTGAATAGGTGTATTGAGAATAACTAGACCAACCTTAAGAGGTAGCGTAATAATGCCCAAAGTTTTCTTTGCAATATTATCAAATCCACAAATAGGGACATTATCAGGTTGAATAGTTGTAAGATCAACCTTAATTTCCTTAAGCATATCCGTGCTACAAACATTAATCCAATATCCATTGTCAATTAATGTTCTATGAATGATACTTTGATTAATAGAAACAACAACCACGAGAGCGTCATATTGATTATGCACCTCAATAGAAGGTAAATCATCATTGTAAAACACAATAGGAGGTACATAAGGCATAGTATGCATGCAATCCAAAAAGGAATTAATATTCTCTTGGTTAGGAGGCAAAGAAGGAAGGGTAGATAAAGCCTTTTGCAATGCCTCATGATATGTCGGGGAAGTTTGAAGCAATTCCCATAAAGATATCTTAGCGGGAGTAGCACGTAATTGTTCAACTAAGTCATACTCCTTAAAGGAAGATGGAAACATAGGTTCTTGAGGAAGCATAGGTTGAGAAGGGGGTAAAGAAGCCAGAACAATAGGGTGAGGGCTATTCCGTGTGCGATAACCATGTGAAATGGAATCCATTTTATCAAAGAAATCTAAAGGATCTCTAGGTTTACCCTTAATTTTTATTCAAGGACATCCTTTTACCATAAAAAAAGGTTTGGGATATAACATTCTAGGTGCATCAATGTTGCAAATAGTGGAACATGAAGGTGACCATGCACACATCCTATAGTAAATGTCAATTGAAGAGGTTCTAGAGGAGGATGAAATAGGAATAGGATCAATGGAGATCATATTCAAACAATTTTCATCCTCACTTCCATGTACCTCATTAGGGGATCTATCATTTTTTGCAATAAAAGCCTCATCAAAGTATTCAAAACAAAAACCATACATGTTGAACACAAAGTAACACTACAAGCATGAAAAATGTAAATGTTTTTGTATTTTTAAAGAGATTTTGTGATTTTTTTCTTTTTTATTTTTGAAATATAAATGTAAGAGCATAAAAGAAATCTAATTTTATATGCATGTAAGATCTAACATAAAATACAAATCTAACACCAAAAAGAAAGAGTTGTCGTAAATGGGTTCACCAAAATGTAAGGTGAAAAAATGGGGGTGTATAGGGTTTAGAACAATGGGGGATTGCACATAAATGAAATCCTACACCTTCATTAACCCCTTACATTTAATTATAATGATAAGGAATATAAATCGGGAAATGTTTGCAAAGAATAATGAAATGACATACATACCTCATAACATAGCAGATCTGGAAGTTGTTGTTTTCTGGTGCCTGTACTGAGTTTCTGGAAATTTTGCAACCAGATCTGGAATAGAAACATAGAGATGAAGAAAACCCAGAAATATTTTCCTTTTCTGATCAAGGTCTACCTTGACTCAAATACAGGTTGACCTTGACCCCTTTATGTCGAACTTGACCTACGTTGCTCCGACGGAAATTTTGTTCGCGGATCCCGAAAGTTTGTTGAGAAGGGTATCCAAATCTACTCTGCAACTCCCAAAATAGTGACTGTAGATATCTGAAAATGGTGTTTTGGGTGGCTATAGAGGGTTTTTCCTTATTCAAACCCCCATTTTTGTGATCTCCACCTCCACAAATAGCCAGATGTAATAGAATATGTGTGTGTTGCTCGTAGGAAGAGCTTTGAATGTGCAATGCCAAGATCTAATCCTCTAGATTGAAACCCTAGCATGAATTGAAAATGAGAGAGCAATGCATAGTTTTGAATATGATCAAGAAAGCATACCAATCCCCCAAGACTAAATTACTCCTATCGAACTCACAATCTGTAGTTGCTACCCCATGATTGTATCTTTTGAATGCTTGAATGTTGAAAATACTAGATCAAAGAAGAACGAAGGATTGAAGAACTCTTTCATGCTCCAATGAATGTCAACAATAGCTTGTCCTCAAAATGCCTACTTGCATCAAGGAATCATCATATCTTGTCCTCCTGTATCATCCTCTTGCATCATCATCTCATCATGTCATATCATTATCTCATGTCATGATCACCTATTATTGTGTATCGAAATGAAGGCAAAAGAGAGTGCTTTTATAGAGATTTCAAGGTAAGCCTCCTAGGGCAATGTGAGGGCCCCTAATTCAAATTTTACCTCAAATTATGGTCCAATCACAATAACCAACTAAGGAGGGAATGCATTAATTACATTTTGAATAAAAACCTTTTTGCATTCAGATTCGGGGACCAATTTTGAATTTAGGGCCCCGCTATGATCCAAATTTGAAAGCAGGAACCAAAACCCAACAAAGGTCAAGGTTGACCTTGACCCTGACCTAGTTCAGGGTCGACCTCGACCCTGACCTGAGGTTTCATGCTGGTCAACTCAGAGTGCCAGTGAAGTTCCTAGGTCAGCCAAGGACCTAGGATGATGGGAAAACATAACAGAATACTAGAGACGGGAGTAGGGGCCTAGAAGAGATGTGATGAAGGCTAAGAGGACCAGTACATAGGTCCTACCTAGAAAATAGAGCCACAAAGAAGGAAATCAAGGAGATTCCTCAGGATCCTAACCCTAATTTCACCTAGAAACAAAGAATTACTAAGTGCAGATGCATCCTAAATGCAAATCTATCATGTAAATGCACTAAATGAGGGTGCTAAACCTACCAAGATGGAAGTGCTTCCATTTTAAGATGATACACTTTTATGTTCAATAACTAGATTTAGTTTTAGCAGTTGACTGTTCCTGCAGCCATTGGAACTATGTTCTGTGACTGTTCGTGAAACCATTGAAACTCTGTTATGTTACTGTTCCTGCAACCATTCAAATTATGTTCTATAAATAGAATAGTACTTTAATTTTTTGCATCTGAGTTAAGATTTTGGAAGACTCTTCCAAGGGGGCCACTTGGTAAGAATTCCACTAATTTTTGTTAGTTACTTTTATATTCAGTAATTAGTTTTAGTTCTAGCAGTTAACTGTTCCTCCATCCATTAGAACTTTGTTCTATGACTGTTCCTGCAGCCATTAGAACTATGTTCTGTGAGTTTTCTTGCATCCATTAGAACGGTTGGATTTTTTCTTATAGGACAAGAAAAACCAACTCGAGGAGGTATGAACAACATTCTTCCCTTTGAGCTTGGAGAGCTCTGGAGGGTATTATTATGACATAAGTTTGCATGTTGAATAAACCCTCAATACATAACATCATGTAGATACACATAATAGATAATTCAAAGACTTCATGTAATTGACACCCTTATGCTATTATTTCAATGAATAATCCCATCCATAGATTGCAACTTCCTCTAAGAATGAAAATAATTTATCACAACACTAGTATACACAAAGTATTGTTGGAAATCATTTAGGTCAGAAATTTATTTCACATTATCAGGAACCGGTATTGAATTTCTATCAGGTCCCCTAGGCATAAACCTTGTTATAATTGTTCTTCTTAGAACCCATTTGTGGGCCTCATAATTAATTTTTTCCTTGTCAAATTCAATCTCAGTACAAGTAGCACCTGTGACACCAAAGGCTTCAAAAAAACTACTATCAATTGTCACTAGGACTCTCTGGTATGCTCTTTTAATAACCTTAGTCGGCGAGAAATATTTACAGGCCAATTCTCTTAAGAATTCTAAATCAACAAAAATGTCGGGTAATTTCAACTTGGCCAAATGCAAGTCCCAAGGGTTTGACATGGGAGGGCCTTTATTACAGAAGAAGTAATAAAAAATATCCCATCCTAATGGAGTGCTAGGATTCCTACACATATGACACTCATCCTTCCACTCATGCTCATTGGTAGACAGAGCATTTGTTGTCCTTGACAGTAAATCCATGAAATCTTGCCAATAACCCCTATATCTCCTATTTTACTCCTACCATTACTCAACATAAACTCAAAGGGATTTCACTTTTGACTTTATGGGACCAAACAGAAACATCTGTAAGCTTGACCAGTGCCAAAAGTAGGGCAATCGAGTCAAATATAGAGCATTTCTCACTATAACATCTCAAACATGTCTTGAAGATATTCATATAATGTTATCACCTACTAAAGACAAGACCACCAATATATGCACATCGTATAATCATTCTTAATAATCCATTTGAAAACATAAATTTCTCATTTCATTTATTAAAATAATTGCACTACTCCTAAAACATAACACAACAATAAATAGAATGCACGACAACAAAGGTGTCTACAAAGTATGAATAATCATTGATTATTTCAACTTAAAGAAATTTTAAACTTAAAATTAGAGATGACCGTATGACATAACTCAACCATGAAATTATATTTCAAGATATAGGGGATATTACACTTCAGAAATTCCTGGCTACTTATTTTGAGCCTTGACTCTTGACACTTTGCAATTTTACAACATTCTGCATGCTTCTTCCACAAAATTCAAAAGATTTTAAAAATAGAAGAAAAGAGAAGAAAGAAGAATTAATAGAGAAGAAGATAAATAGACACCTTTATCTACTCCTACCACATTTCCCTTCTTCAAGATTTGATTTTCTTAGTCATCCTTCATCTAATTGAAATTTGTTGCTCAGTTATGCCTTTCTCCACCCACCTACAACTAAAAAATGCTCTCGTAACAAAAAAATTTGAGTACTTGATGTCCCATTTCATCCATTGTATCTTGTGAGACATGCCCCTACCGCATTGTGGTGAATTTGAATACAATATTTGGATAGAGGGAAAGAGAACTTGCAGGATTCTCACCATCTCTCCTCTTAGAGGAGACCCACAAAAATAGATCTTAGGAAGAACTGGGCTTAGACAAGTCCACATCTCCAAGTTGTACATCCATTCCCCAATCCGTATCCCTACTTCAAGGGAGAAAAAAAGTGGTAGTCTTAAGGGATTAAACTCCTAATAGACCCCAACAAGCTTTCACAGTTTGGCAATAAGAACAGACAGGGGGCCAATTACGTTAAAAAAATCCCTACAATCACCCTTGGAATTTAAGAAATCCCTTCAACCACAAAGTGCAACATCAACCCATGATCCTTATGTACTTCTTGCAACAGGGCCTTCTCTAGTCTCAACCTCATGCAACAAACAATGCCACTTGTGACAATTCTCACTATCACCATCATGAACACACATAAATCCATCTAACCAAAATGAAACAACTATAGTGAATGCACATAATCTCATCTGTAGTCAAATATAAATAAAATTTCTCTAGGTTTCAAATCGATTTCCATAACTTGCTAATTCAAGCAATCTTCGTATTGAAGTTCATAGCTATGAAATCTTTTCAAGATGACATTCTTGGTTATCACAAAATCTTGTTAAAGGAATAATGACAAGTCATAATGATTCTCTAATCTGCATCATATTTCTAGAGAAAATGCAAAATCCTTCATATGTCATTTATGATAGGAAACCCATATGTTGTCACTCTGCAATCCCCAAAATAGGCCACAAAATGTAGTAAAAAAGTCTTGAATTATATATCATGAAAATCCTGGCTCACATGATAGCACACATGGAAACTGGTCACTAGCTCAACCTATATTTGACCTCATAAAACTCAACACGGTCCAAATTATACACACTCCCTTCAGCGTTTCCATGGACATGTGTCACCACCTCGCACAACCATGAGCTTAAAGAACTATCTTCAACAGTTATCGCGAGGTTGCGACTAACTCGTCATGAGTTACCTTTTCTTTGTTGCATCCTTGCAACCAGTCCACCTTAACTATAGTCTAGACCCATGAAACTACATGTGACCATACCATTGTCTTAACCCTTCAAATGCATGCCACATGTAACATCCTCGCTTCCCTATGGGCCAAAATCGGGTCCCACAAACTAAACTACAAGGCCATGACAAGGCATCACCATAATATTTTATTCTTCTTTGTAGGCTCGTGGATGGAAAATATTTTCCCCACTAACCGTCTTGACGATGCAATAAACCATCATGAACATCAATAAAACTAAAACAAATTGCTTCTAAATTCATCTGCCCATGCAACATTCAACAATATTCATAAAAATTAACTCTTTCAAAATCAATCTTCTTCATAAAAATTGAAAGAACAAAGAATGAAAGTCCTTTAATACCCACTATGTAGGCATCCATGAACAATATTTCATAAAATTTTGAAAAAGTATAAAGTTATAAATAGTTCTAGATTAATAGTTTCAATTAATTAGTATATCAGTGACATACAATCGACTATATTTTCTCGAGGACGAATTGATAGTTTTATAAATATAATTAAAGTAGATTTACATAAAATTAAATGTTCTAACATCCCACAAAAACCCCAATTACAACTGTCGAACCACCCCTATCTGCTAAAAATACTTCAAAACCAGATTTGTAGACTATAATCCTAACTCTACACCACTATTTCCTCAATAATTACAGAGTTTCCAACATATTATCAACAAAAAAATTGTAGGGTTTATAACCATCAACCTCCTAAACCACGATCATTATAGTTTTAATGACTTAATTACAGTAAAAACACTAAACAAAAAATGGCAACAAAAAAGCTAAAGAGCACCTGGGTTCTGGCTTGTTCACTCATGCTCCATGAACTGCCTTGCATCGCCTCACCTCCAGCCTTGATGAGTGTCTTCTCAGGGAGACCTTGACTTCCTTGCATCACCTCACCTCTAGCCTCATTGAGAGTCTCCTCGGGGGAACCTCTATCATCCCAACATTGTGCTTCACTTCTTCAATCTTCATCGAATTACCTTATTTGTAACACCAATTTAAGAGTCGTCCATCCCCTATGAGATTCTTTAAAGTGGTATATGCGCTTCTTCTCATCAAACCTCTAGACTAAAGGGGAAAATTTGGTGTCTTCCACCATCTCGACATCGCCAGGTCGTCACTAAAATTTATGCCCAGTCCAAGAACAACTCTTTCAAGAATGGAATCCAAACCTCCAAGGAATTGAATTATCATCTGAACATTCTCCATTGTCTCTCCCAATTGTAGACCCCATTCCATGACCATGGAGTACACATTCATGTTCATCCTATGCCTATTTTTAATCCAATTAAACGTGATACCTAGAATTAGTGACATAGAATCATCCAGCTTGGGATTAGTAAACAAGAACATGTCTTTTAATGTCCCTTTCAACACTGGTCGTAAACATGGAACTTGTTGCTTTGCTGCAGTAAAGGTGAATGGTGTTTCCATCTTCAAACCACAGAACCAGACCACTTTACCTACATTGATAATTATGAGCAACTTTGGGGAGATTTATCAAATTGTTGGGACATATCTCACAATAAATGTCATGTCCTCTCATTAAACTCACTATCATTTCGGTCATCCCACCAAATTCAATTTACTGCACCTGTATAGTGTCGCCATTCAGCCTACCACCTTTTATAAATTTCCTTTATTTTTTTAATTTTTTAATGTTTAACTATTTTATAGTTTTAAATTCATGAAGTCTTCATTTTGAATTTCCTCTTTAGTTGCAAAGGATAGAGCCAATTCGATAGGGTGTATGCTTCATTTCACATGCAAAATTCTAAAGTAATTCACAAAAGCTAATTCATGACCAATAAGATCTACATAATTCTGCAAATTTCAAGCTTCCAAAGCACCTCTTATAATTGCATGAATAATAATTTAGGAATCTCATTCAAGATGCAGTTTTGATGCCCCTAAACTTCTTGCCACTTTGACTCCCACCAATGTTGTCTCCACTTCTGCCACATTATTAGTTCCATCTTCTAGTCTCTTACCACCTAAAGCTATAGTGTTACCTGTCCAGTCCTGAATAATAAATTTTGCCCCTGATGGGCCAGGATTTCCCTTTGAAGCCCCATCAAAGTTCACTTTCCACCACCCATCCTCTGGTTTTGTCCACAAACTCCACACAATTGGATTTGAAACCATAAACATTTGCTTAACCCAACCAAGCTCATTCACGGGCATTCAATCTTCATTTCTTTCAACTGTAACAAATCTCAAAATCCTAAAATGCTATTTAGCCATTGTAAATTAACTGCCAAATTCAACAATGGAAGTTTTTTTGAGCATTTACAAATTTTAAAGATTTATTTTTCTTTTATTTTCCCTATGGTGTTTTAAATAGCATGGATTTTTTTCCTTGTGAATCTGTTTTTGAGAATTTTGACTGATACAAGGATTGGACAAATTGATTTTATTTTATTTAAGCAAATGTATGAGTTTCAACTAAAAAACAATCTTAAGTGGATTTAGTGCTGAGTGGAATGGTAATTGGTATGGTTTTTTTGTTGTCTTCTCTTGAGAGACAAGTCAACATTAAGACATGATGCGAGATAACAACAAAAATGGCCTGCAATTTTTGTTAGAGTAAAAAGGTATTTTCACTTATTAATTTAATCATTATTGATTTAATTATTAAGTCACCTTTTTACGTCTAGTTCACTTAAGCTAAACTTTAGCCATGAAATAATTAATTATGTATTAATTATTCATGCAACCTATAATTCTCCACCCTTCTTAGGGTTTTGATCTCCTTTATTAGGATTGATCACTTTATAATTATCAATTATTTTATAATTTCCATTTCATTATTATTAAATCAATTAAGGATGTTTCCTCTTCCACAGATATGTTGTTTTTGGCTTTCATAGCTTTTGCTTCTCTCTTTCTCTGACAAGTGCTTGCATGCAGGTGATTCTTGGGAATTGTGGGGTTGTTTTTTCATCAACTCCAATATGGTATTAGAGCTCCAGATCTTCATGCCCTTGTTCTCTTCATGAGAGATTTGGCCTTGTTCTTCAGATCTATGTTTTCAAGAGGTTTTTGTCTAAGATTTTGGTGGATTTGGGGGGAATTTATTTTTCAGAGAACTTTGGGCAAAAACTGACATCACAGCTACTTCTAGAAGGCCCAAAAACCCCTATTTTCATATAAGGCACGTCTAATTTGGGCATAGTTGAAATCTGGGCCCTCTTTTTGCATGCATGACCTTGGCATGATTTTTGAGGCAAAAAACACCTCGGTTTTCATGCTGCCTTGGTTTCGGCATCGTTGATGTTAGCAGTCGCATATCTGAGATCTGGGTTAAATTTGACGCTCACTAACCCGTCATACAACTTGCCCTTTTTTCATAATGAGCAATCTGTTGTTTTTTTGTGATATCTTACGCATATGATATCAAATTTTGACCTATCCTATATCATCGGAAATCTCTTTCCGAGCTCTATCCAAATATGGAGGTTAGATTTTCTGATTTTTCCATCTTGGAGGGTTTTTTTTCTAGTCAAAGTCAGGGTTCTTTTTTGCACTCCGGGAGTCATATCTTGCTCATTCGGACTCGATTTTTTGACTTCCACATGGCGTTGGAAATTTGGTTCAGTGCTCTATCTTTTTTCATGGGTCTCACACCCAGATTCATCCCCAGGTATTTTTATTCAGTTTTTTTTTTATTTTTGCAATCTGGTGGATATCTTGGATGTTTCAGGTCTTGGGATCATTCTTTATGCATGGGATGACTTCTTTTTAGATGTTATTCATGTTTCTACAGTTTTATGTCATTCCTGGATATTGTAGACATATATTTCTATTGCATTTAATTTTTTGTAAACGCACTGAAATAAAGTGCCATTTGATGCATGCTTGGGATCTTGCACATTTTGTGCTTGATTATACTTGCACTATATTATAAAGTTCCATGGGGGGCTTGATGTTTGCTTTGTTTTCCATCTACCTTTTTCAAGTGAGTGTTCTGTCCACGACATTAACCTCATGATGTGTTTCAAGAGAGTGATCCTTCCATGACACCATCCTTTATATGTGTTTGTATGTTCTTCATCATGCAGTTATTCGTGGCAGTCTGATTCAGTGTATATGGCATGCCTCTCCCTGATCACCATTATGGGGGGTATCTACTATTAGTTCTAATGCTTCCTTGGTTTGATGGAGTGATCCATGTATTAAGTATTTGTTCCTACATACTAGGCGGATGCAATGCATGGGTACCTATGCATTTTGGTGAGATGGATCATTATCGTTTGGACACTCTTTCATTCATGTTTTGGAGGCATCCTTCTATCTTCAATTGATCAGATCCTCAGGCTTTTTTATAGTCTTCTCTACCTAATCATGTTCTTTTATAGTGGAAGTTCCAACAGTTGTTCTTTGACAGTATTTGCAGCTTCATGCTTCAGTGATGTTCTTCATTTGTTCCTATCTTTTGAAATATTCTCTAGTTTGGAGGCTTCTTCGGTCCTTCACTAGTCTTCATCTCTTTTCGGAGAGGGTTTTTTCCCACTTTATTCTTATTTTTCTCCTCTTTACAAAGATTTTTTGTACTTGGGTATCTGATCAGGCCTTGTTGTCGGGACTCATTTCCTGATTTCAGTAGCTATTTCTAGGTTTTTAGCTTCTCCCTAAGTTTATCTTAAGGGGGGTGTTAGAGTAAAAAGGTATTTTCACTTATTAATTAAATCATTATTAATTTAATTATTAAGTCACATTTTTACTTATTAATTAAATCATTATTGATTTAATTATTAAGTCACATTTTTATCTCTAGTTCACTTAAGCTAAACTTTAGGCATGCAATAATTAATTATTTATTAATTATTCATGAAACCTAGGTTTCTCCACCCCTCTTAGGGTTTTGATCTCCTTTATTATGATTGATCACTTTGTAATTATCAATTCTTTTGTAATTTCCATTCCATTATTATTAAATCAATTAAAGATGTTTCCTCTTCCACAGATCTGTTATTTTTGGCCTCCATAGCTTTTGATTCTCTCTTTTTGTGACAAGTACTTGCATGCAGGTGATTCTTGAGAGATGTGGGGTTGTTTTTTTTATCAACTCCAATAATTTTGTGGTTCGACTGAAACTTTTTTATGTGACTGGTCCTGCAACCATTAGAACTCTATTTTGTGATTGTTCCTACAGCCAAGGCAGAACAAAGTAACTTCCTGTTTGTTTGCTAAGAACTATATTTTTGTTATCTCTTTCAGTCCATTTTAGTTGTTGATTCATCTAATACAATTATGGTTTTATTTCATATGTTGGTATAGTAGATATTTAACAAAAAAAAATTATTGCATTAAATAATAATAACTTTACATTAAAACAATTTTGTTTTTGGGCAAAACTTAGGTCTTCCACAAGATGAAGATGATCCTCAAGATACAGATCCAGAATATATTGGTTCTGATCCAGATCACATGATAGAGGATGATGATGATGATGCAGATACTGATTCTGATGATCATGATGATGATCGTGATGACGGCGACGATGATGATGATGATGATGATGGACGCATATCATCTTAACTTGTATCTTTTTTAATTACACAATTTTTCAATTTTACTTATATCATTTGTAAATGGATTTAGACAAGAATCTTCTCTGGCAAGGGGGTTCCTATTTTTGGTTCTAAGTCATCAAGGTAAATTGAATTGACTAGAGTAGGAAGCGTTGTTGCTTCCATTGGTGCTGGAACCCTAATGAATGGAATTGAATATGCATTTGCATTTGGATCCTAATAGTATAGAACTGAAAGTGTTATTTTCCCCTACACCTGAAGGATATGAAGTTGGCATTTCTCATGTTGAGGGTGGGCCTTGATCTCTATTTTCTGAAACCCCTTCTATTTCCCATGTATCATTTTGACTTATGTCGATTATTGGACATGTATCATTTAGACATGTTTTTTTTATTTATTGGCATATTGGACTTTCAATTTTTTTAGTTATATATGATGATCTTATTAGTATTGACTTGTCAATTTATATATATTGAAAGTGGTCGATGATTATTGGATGAATATTTATTATATATTATGATTTTGATTTGCTGGTTAGGATGGATGTTGACAAGTTCAATTAAATTACAAACATTTTGATGTGCACCTTCTTGGTGTTGATATAAGTTTAATGATTGGAATAAAACATATTAAATTAATAAGAAATGGAATTAAAATAAGAAATATTTTTAGAAGTAAAAAAGGAAGCAACAATGGAAACCAAATCAGAAGCAAAACTTGGTGTTTTCTAGGAAGCAAAAATAGAAGCAATTCAGGTAGCAAACAAAAGAGTAATAATGGAAGCAATTTTGGAAGCAACAAAAGATGCAATAATAGAAGCTATCATAGAAGTAAGAAAATACAATATAATGGAAGCAAAACTAGAAGAAACACAAGAAGCAAAATCAAAAGCCATATTAGAAGCAAAATTGGGAGCATAAAATAGAAGCAAAAAAAGAGTTAAACCGGAAGCAAGAAGTGACATTAAAATAGGTGTTAAAGTGGGAAAAATACAAGAATTAAAATTGGAAGCAACAATGGTGTTATAATGGAAGCAAAAAAAGAAGCAACACAAGAAGCAAAACTAGAAGCACACCTTGAAGAGAAACTAAAAGAAACAAACAATGTTATAATGGAAGCAAACCCTGAAGTAAAACCAAAAGAAACAAGCCACATTATAATTGAAGCAAGCTGGAAGTAATACATGAAGTGAAAGTAGAAGAAAAACTAGAAGCAAATTGGGATGCCAAAGTAGAAGCAAAACCAAAAGCAAAATGGGAAGCCAAAGCTGGAGCAAAATTAGAAGAAAAATGAGAAGTCAGTGTAGAAGCAAAACTAGAAGCAAAATAGGATGCCAAAGCAAAAGCAAAAGAGAAGAAAAACTAGAAGCAAAAGGGGAAGTCAAAATAGAAGCAACAAAGGACATTATAATATAATTAAAACTAGAAGAATAATAAGAAGCAAAATCAGAAGCACGATTAGAAGCAAATCTGGAAGCAAAAAAGGAGTAAAAGAAGAAGTCAAACACGACACAATTTATGGAATCATATATGGTGCTATGACCCAAGTCTTTTTATGAAGCCATTTTGGCACAGACATAGTTGCGGTGCAATATTTAATGTGGGAAATGGCTCCACCTCTAGCGTTAAATGTGACGCTCAATACAACGTCGAAGAGTAGGAGAATTATAGCCTCAAATTGCCGAAAAAATTACACTAAAAATAGGCACCATTTTCGATGCTAATTGCCTAATCTATTGTAGTGAGAGAAGGTTAGAGGAGAAAAATGGAACAAATAACTATTGGAATTATATTGAGATGATGTGCTGAGAGGGGAGGGGTGAATCAGTACCTCTAAAACTTTTCTTGGTTAGCCCATTAATCCTTAATCATCAGTTTGTAAATTATCTTATCTAACTGTTCATCTTTCTTTATGTATATGCAATCATATCATAAATTCTTTTAGTATGTAATCATAACAGAAACATTCATGAAAATAGATAACACATAACTCAAGATATGATATCGCAAAAAACTCCTATTAGGAAGTAAAAATTGTGGTGGGGATTGTTACCCACAAGACTTCACTATCTGTAGATAAGAAGGGGCCGGTTAAGGATTACAATTGGTCACTTATGATGACCTACCCTGCTAGGAGTATTATAGTGGAGACCTGTTAAGATCTACTTCATTTGAAGCTTTAGCAACACTGTTAAGTGTGCACTCTGTTAAGAGATTTGGAAAGAACTGTTAAGTCCACCTTCTACAAAAGGATTTTAGATGTGATGCAC
>MU225863.1:2287146-2305590 GCA_018584345.1 Thuja plicata
CTTTCCCTCTTTTCCTTAAGACTAGCTTTTGCATACATATTATATTAGTTTTATTTTATGCTCTTGCATCTTAAAATACAAAACAAAAATCTACATACTCATAAAAATACAAAAACATTTCTTGCATTTCATTCACTATGAAGATCTTTAAGATGCTTTGGTGTATGGTTATTTTCCTCATTATTCTTCTCTTAGCATCTAGTTATAGTACTTATGATGTTTATGAGAGTATCATCCATTTCTTTATGTTTGTCACTCTTCATGTTTCACTTGCTTATGCTATCATGAGATAGACTAATACTCGCCTTCCTACTTTCAAAACTTTCATTAAGAATTTTTGTGGCAGACTTATTGCTCTTTTGGATTATGTGAAGAATTTGGTAGATGATAACCCATTTCCTAATCTTCCTAATCCTAATCCTATCCTTCATAATATTCCTAATCCTAATCCTACCCTTCCTAATCCAATTCCTCATATTCCCACTCCTATTTCTCCATCTCATATCCCTAGTTCTTCCCACACTATGGTTCATGATGAAGATGTGCAAGAATTCTTTGATTTACCTTCCCTTTCTTAAATGATCCATGATGATATTAAAGGGAAGAGAAAAGAAACTCCTTCTAAACCGTTCATTCCGCCTTACACAACATTTTCTCATGATCGCTGTGAATAATAACCTCTTGCAGAAGCTTTACAAGATATGTACACTACATGATACAATATGGTGGCTAAACAAGGTTATAAGGGTTCAGGGCTTGGTGTTAATGAACAAGGTATTAAATATATGGTTCATCTATCCCCTAACCAAGATAGGCATGGTCTGATGAACCATAACTGATTAATGTTTGAAGATATTAAGTTGATGATCACCGAGCTATAGAAAGTTAATGCAAGACATTAAATCAGTTAATGTATTGTATTGTCATTTATGTCAACTTGATATAATTTGATTGGTTATAAACATAGTGTCAAAGACTTAAAAGAACCAGAGAGATAAAGGTTATCCTATCATTAATGTATAAAAGTTCAGTTGCACTAAGTGACAACAAACACCGACGGACAGTGCACCCCAACGAATAGAGAACCCCGAGAGAAAAGTCACAGTGATACCCGAGCAAGAAACCTGAGCAAGCATTAATGACGAGCAGAACCACAATGTTACCCGACAAACAGACAACCCTGATGGAGATGCCTGAGGAGAACTGAAGTATTGACCGACAAGAACTAAACTTCAGAAATGATAAAAACTTAGCTGGTAAGAGCTAAATATGGAGTTAACTGGTTGATAACATTGTTTTTATAAACAAGTTAAAAGCCAGAGATAACATAGAGTTTGAAATTTGTTTTATTCCAGTTGTCAAAGAGAAATCTATGGGATAAAACTAAAGAAAAAATTTAAAGCAAGAAAGGCAAGAATTGTGGATCATGCCAAGAAAAAAGAAAGTTAAGGACTTAGAAATGGTGAAATCATGTCTATAAAGAGACAAGCTAATTCATTATAAATTAGGGGTGAATAGAAAAGAAGATGTTGAAGAGATACTGGTGAAGAAAACCTTCATACAGTCCTGATCAAATAAGCTAAAGATTTTTGCGGACACCGAGCAACAGAGAAGCACAGCATCACCGAGCAAAAAGAAGTGGAGCAAAGAACATAAAAGGAAACATTGATCAGAAAGGTATTGTGAGATTACAATATATTTGAACATCTACAAGTCTAAGTTGTTTATATGAACAAATCATATATTGTTGTATCATCTTAAAATGGAATCACTTCCATGTTAAGAATGTTTATCCCTCCTTAGGGGAATTTTTTGACCACCATCACATTGTCCTTCCATTTCTGCATCCTCTCCTACTTTTGTGTCTATTTAGGACCCTGATTGGGCCTCTCTGGACACCTCCCATCCTAACTGGCATGTTTTCTAGGGGTCCTGCCCTCCTGGGTCAAGGTCGACCTTGACCTTGACCTAGGTCAAGGATGACCTCGACCTTGACTCGGGTCCCCCTTTCAAATCTAGAAGCTTATCGGTTGTCGGAGGTCATCAAAAATTCATTTCCCGCTTCCGGGTCAGCTGTTTTGGGTTCTGAAGTGGCAAATCTTAAATTATATTTAATATAGGTCCTCTTCTAGGGGCATGGGTTTAATTGGAATTTAATTCTCCTATGTCAGCCTCTCTAGAGGATTGTGCCCTAGTTTCATATAAAAGGAAGCTTTTCTCTCTCATTTTCTCTAAGCATTAATTCTAAGCACAAGATACATCAACTAAGTGAAATCAAGAAAGAAGTCATCTAGAAAAAATTTCAAGCATTCAAGTTCCCCATTGAAGATCAAGGATTCAAGCTTTCAAGACTTTGAAGGGATTTGGTTCAAGCATTCAAGATTCATCATTCAAGACCCTTGATATATCCATCATGGTGGAGTGATCTTCCTTCAAGATCCTTTGTGCATCTTCAAGACTCATTCATTCTCCCTTCAAGGTGGATTCCAAGCATACAATCATGGAGGTTTATGATTTCTAATTGATTCGAAGCTTTCGTATTCACATACTTGTTTACATTTAAAATACAATTGGATATCTATTTGAATATCACAGCTTCATTATTAGATTTACTTCTACTACTTGCTAGCATTCTTTATTTCAATTATTGATTTCAAGGTTAATTCCTAAATCAGGGTTTGACTAAGGCAAACCCCTCCCCCAAAAAGAAAACTATTTTTCTTGCAGGTACAGGTTTGGAACAACAGATCGGGACAGAGATTCGGATACCCTTTTCGGCAAACTTCTGGGATCCGAAAACATAAATTCAGTCAGAGACTTTTTAGGTTGATTGTGACCTAGGGCACAATCAGAAATTCTGGCAAATGGTGACATTGACTTGAGGGTACAAATCGGAAATATCTCAGAATGAAAAAATATTTCTGGGTTTTGTTCTTCTCTGCATTTCTATTCTAGATTTGGTCTTAGATTTTCCATAAACTCAACACAGATTTCAAAAAATAGCATTCTTCAGATCTGCAATATTTCAAGGTTAGTGCATTTATCCTATCTAATTCAATTAAAGTTCTTAATCTTTCTAAAACTATCACATATCCTCTTCTATAAAACGAGAATTAGGTTTTCTCTCTTTAATCCATATCCTTAATAGGTTGATTCATTTAGGCATTAATCCTTTCTTTAGGATTAATCAATTTGGATCTTCTCTTTGAGAAATTTGGGATTAAAAGAACAATCCTACCCTCCTCACACACATATTCACACACACATCCATATACAAAAATTCTTAAATGTAAGATCTCTTATGTTACATCTTGGAGACCCTACACCTATACATCTTTAGATCTTTACATTTTGGTGAACCCGTGATAAACAACTCTTTCTTTTTGGTGTTAGATGCTTTGCCTCTTTTCCTTAGAGATTAGCTTTTGCATACATACTAAAATAGTTTTCTTTAATGCTCTTGCATTTTTAAAATACAAGAAAAAAAATAAAAAAAATCTACATACTCATAAAAATATAAAAACACTTATTGCATTTTATTCACTATGAAGATCTTTAAGATGTTTTGGGGGATGGCTATTTTTCTCACTATGCTTATTTTAGCATCTCTCTATAGTAATTATAATGTTTATGAAAGTATCATCCATTTCATTATGTTTGTTAATCTACATGTTTCACTTGCTTATGCTATTTTGAGATTAACTAATACTAGTCTTCCTACTTTCAAAACTTTCGTCAAGGATTTGTGTAGTGGACTTATTACTCTTTTGGATTATGTGAAGAATTGGGTACATGATACCTCACCTCCTAATCTTCCTACTCCTATCATACCTAATCTAGCTCCTAATATTCCTAATCCAATTCCAAATATTCCTATTTCTATTTCTCCATATTCAATCCCTAGTTCTTCCCACATTTATGATGAGGCTCAAGATAGGGTTCATGATAATGATGTTCGAGAATTCTTTCACTTACCTTCACCTCCCTACCCAATCCATGATGATGTTAAAGGGAAAACCAAGGAAACCTCTTATAATCCTATCATTCCACCATACACAACATTTTCTCATGAACACCATAATAATTCTCCTCCTATCGAAGCTTTGAAAGATAGGTACACTACCGGATATACTATGGTGGATAAACAAGGCTATAAAGGTCTAGGACTTGGTATCAATGAACAAGGCATTAAAAACCTGATTCATTCATCTCCTAAACAAGATATGCATGGTATAGGTTTCCCACCTCCTCCAATCAAGGTAGTGGATCTTAACCACCATCCTCCTCTTCATGTTCTTCTTCCAACACCTTCTTTAGATCACCCTGATACCCCTCAAGATGTGGCTCAGAAAGTGTATGTCCAATTAATGAATTCTAAGAAAGAAATCTTCAAACCTATTCTGAAAAAATCTCTCTCTAAATACAGATGTCCTTTTCATTATAGTAATAGACATCTACTTTCTGATTGTGTGCATTTCAAGTTATATGTTAGAGAAAGAGCTGCCTTGGGAATTATATCTCATTCCTGTGCAGTATTACAATTTCTTCATAATTTTGATATAGGGCATTCCCCTCATTATTCTATGAGTTAGATCATGTTTCTCCTCTTTTTATTAACTGGGGGGCAAGAGGTATTTTATTCCAGTCCTCTAAGATCCATTTTTGCTCTTAGCATGTATTTTGTTTTGAGTTTAATTGGTTATCCTTTCTATATTCTATCCCTATAATTTTTTCATGATATCTTTTCTAGGATATTTTTTTTGCAAAGATATCTCTTTGCTATGAAATCTCTTGATATAATTTGATATATCCCTTGCTTTAATCCCTAGGGGCAAGGTATTTTCCTTCTTCCTCTATCTAAGGATCTACTTTCCTCAGCTTAGTGGCATTTGTTTATCATATAACATTATTTCCTTATAAAGATGTATATTTTTTACTATGGAAACCCTCTTAAATGGGAGGTGATTGTCCTAGGTCATAACCTCTTCTTTATTTTGTGAACTATGCTCTTGATAAACTCTTGCCCTTACTTTGGTTAGAGTTTGACTCCTTCATTCTGAGATTCCTCTTCCTCTTCATCGCAAGGGGGATAGATGATTGAATCTTTGGTCCCTCTCTTTTCTTTGGAAGATGACATTTTATCTTAAGCACTCCTCTATGGTGGGGATCTTGATGATAAGATGTCTTCCTCTTTGAGGATCCTTTTTCCATATGTGACATATCCATTGCACAATTATTTATGTTCTTAAAGGTAAGGGTCAATACTCTTTGCTAAGGATATAGTATATATTGTTGTTAAACTAGATGTCTCCTTACCTTATGAAGTAGGTATCCTCTTTCTCTTCCTTATCCTTCCTAGTGGGTAGTCGTGATAAGGAGGGGGCATATATAGGGTCTCCCTTATACTATATTTTATATTAGTTTACATTTTACAATATGCTAAATCCTTGGAAGGTAACACACATAAGTTGCTAAATCCTGAAGAGACACGCATTTAAAGTTTAATTTTTTGTTAAATCCTCGGAAGGTAACACACATAAGTTGCTAAATCCTGAAGAGATATGCATTTTAAAATTTTACAATATGCTAAATCCTTGGAAGGTAACACACATAAGTTTCTAAATCCTAAAAAGATGCACATTATATACATTTTTCATAGTGATACAAGAATGTGGATCTATGCATATTTAAAAAAAAGTCGTCAGAAGACGCATTACAATTACAAAGCACAGTTTATGGGTGAACCTATTGGGCTCTCCCTCCTCGGTGATTCATGTTAATGTGGGCATCTTACTAGGTGAGGTAATCACTATCTCTTTTCTCTCTTTTCGCTTTCATGCTAGTAGGATTAGATCATGAAGTTATGTTATCTATAGTGTTGCTCTTGTCTTACTTATGTAATTGTGTATGTTTTCTATGATTGATTTCTCTTTACTTCCATATCTTTATGCATGTATGTTGAGTTATAATACTTTGTCTATGGTCTCATGTCCTTGACTTTGTGATGTTCTACTTCATTGCGATCCACCAGAGTCTTTCTTCTAACTTTATCGCGAGTATGTTCAATATCCATACTCCCGCTAAAGTGGGGGCTTAATGTATCGTCTTAAAATGGAAGCACTTCCATGTTAAGAATGTTTAGCGCCCCTCCTTAGGGGATTTTTTTTACCACCATCACATTGTCCTTCTATTTTTGCATTCTCTCCTACTTTTCTATCTGTTTAGGACCTTGATTGGGCCTCTCCAGACACCTCCCATCCCAATTAGCATGTTTTCTAGGGGTCCTGACCCCCTGGGTCAAGGTCAACCTTGACCTTGACCTAGGTCAAGGACGACCTCAAACTTGACATGGGTCCCCCTTTCAAATCTGGAATCCTGTCGGCTGTCGGAGGTCATCAAAAATTTATTTCCCGCTTCTGGGTCGGTTGTTTTGGGTTCCGAAGAGGCAAATCTTAAATTATATTTAATATAGGTCCTCTTCTAGGGGCATGGGTTTAATTGGAATTTAATTCTCCTATGTCAGCCTCTCTAGAGGATTGTGCCCTAGTTCCATATAAAAGGAATCTTTTCTCTCTCATTTTCTCTAAGCATTAATTCTAACCACAAGATCCATCAACTAAGTGAAATCAAGCAAGAAGTCATCAAGAAAAAATTTCAAGCATTCAAGTTCCCCATTGAAGATCAAGGATTCAAGATTTCAAGCCTTTGAAGGGATTTGGTTCAAGCATTCAAGATTCATCATTCAAAACCCTAGATCTATCCATCATGGTGGAGTGATCTTCCTTCAAGATCCTTTGTGCATCCTCAAGACTCATTCATTCTACCTTCAAGGTGGATTCCAAGCATATGATCATGGAGGTTTATGGTTTATAATTGAGTCCAAGCTTTCATATTCACATACTTGTTTACATTCAAAATACAATTGCATATCTATTTGAATATCATAGCTTCATTATTAGATTTACTTCTGCTACTTTCTAGTATTCTTTATTTCAATTATTGATTTCAAGGTTAATTCCTAAATCGGGGTTTGACTAAGGCAAACCCCTCCCCCCATCAAACAAACCATTTTTCTTGCAGGTACAAGTTTGGAACAGCAGATCAGGATGGAGATTTGGATACCCTTTTTGACAAACTTCTGGGATCCGAAAGAAGAAATTCAGTTTGAGACTTTTTAGGTCGATTGTGACCTAGGGCACAATCAAAATTTTTGGCAAATTGTGACATTGACTTGAGGGTACAAATCGGAACTGTCTCAGAATAGAAAAATATTTCTAGGTTTTGTTCCTCTCTGCATTTCTATTCCAAATCCGGTCTCAGATTTTCCAGAAACTCAACAGAGGCTTCAGAAAATAGCATTCTTCAGATCTGCAATATTTCAAGGTTAGTGCATTTCTCCTATCCAATTCAATTAAAGTTCTTAATCTTTCTAAAACTATCACATATCCTCTTCTATAAAATGGGAATTAGGGTTTCTCTCTTTAATCCATATCCTTAATAGATTGATTCATTTAGGCATTAATCATTTCTTTAGGATTAATCAATTTGGATCTTCCCTTTGAGCAATTTGGAATTAAAAGAAAAATCCTACCCTCCTCACACACATATTCACACACACATCCATATACAAAAATTCTTAAATGTAAGATCTCTTATGTTACATCTTGGTGACCCTACACCTATACATCTTTAGATGTTTACAATTGTTTCAGTTTAACCATTGATTCAGAAAGTCTCTTAACCGAGCAGGATCTAACCATCCTTTATATATTGAGATACATCCCAAGGAGTATCAAAAGGTTAGTTCATGAAGATAGCATAGTGAAATGTCAGATATCAAGTGATTAATTGTTAGTGATAAATCCTCTAACAAGGTCACACTTAACAGTGTGTTTGTAACCTTTAACAGGGTTAGCTCTTCATCGAGCTCACTTCAGAAGAGTGAAAATTTTGGGTTACCAGTCCCAAGTGGGTTTTTCCCTTAACAGGGTTTCCACATTAAAAATCCATGTGTCAAATGTGTTTATGAGTCATTGCTTTAATGTTTTTCTTTACACATTACTAAAACAAGATTGATCGGTAAACACTAAGTTATTTACTGTATTTCGGTAAATGCTAGACTGCTATTCGGTAAAGCTTAAGAATAAGGTTTAACAGTGAACTCTGAGTAGTAGTTATTGGATAAGATTATTTAAAGGCATACATCTTGTAGGAGTGAAGATAAATTGAGGTTTATATTTGAGATATAAATTTTTGTGGTTAATATTGGATTAATTTTTTTAGGCCACTGCTTCACCCCCCCCCCCCCCCCCCCCTCTCAATTATTCTAACAATTGGTATTAGAGCTTGTGTGCTTAGAAAGGAAGGTTTCAAGACCTAAGTAAAAGATCACAAAATGAGAAAATGGGATGTGCCTAAGTTGAACAAGGACAACTTTGCATCATGGAAAAGCAGGATAAGACTCCACTTATCAGGTATTGGAAATGATGTTACTCAATACTTGGATACTGAATATGTGTTGCCTATAGGACCTCATGCACTTTATCAATTAAGAGAAAAGCATGAACACAATTCTATGATGATATAACTTGCTTCCTCACTCTCTGATGCTGAATTTGAAGATGTCAAAACACACACCTTTGTAAAGCAAATGTGGGACAAATTGAAGCTAGTACATGGAGGAGATGCTAATGTACTAAGAGCTAAGACAGAAAGCCTAAGAGGTAAGTTCGATGACCTAAGAATGAAAGAAGGAGAAAATGTCACTCAATATAGCTGCAGAATCAAAGAGGTAGTCAATGCTATCTGAGGAGTTGGAGGTATACTTGAAGAAGAAATAATGGTAAGTAAAATCTTAAGAACCTTACTATCTGTTTATGCTATTAGAGTATCTTCTATACAAGAAATGAGAGCAGTGGCAAATAACAATGTCACTCTAGATAGTTTGGTTGGTAGACTTATTTCATTTGAGATGAATAACTTTGACAATAGTGTCCTACCATCTATTGAGTCTGCATTCAAATCTTCTTTGAAAATAAGTAAGTCGAGTCATAAACACACTATGAGAAATGATAGTGAAATTGATAGTGATGACCAAGGACTTGATGAGATTGAAGCACTAACGGCTAGAAGATTGCAGAGAGGCAAAGGTAGATACAAAGGTAAATTACCATTGGTTTGTTTTAATTGTAAAGAGATTGGACACTTTGCTGCTAGATGTTAACAAAAGAAAATATGATAGAAGTAATGACAGATCATATGAAAAGAAGTTTGATAGAGGAGATAATAGAGATTACCGAAACAACTGACAATCTAACAGAAGAGATACCCGAGACTACAAGGACAAAGGGAAGAAAGCTTGTTACCTGGCTGAGAACAGAGCTGGAGATACTGACACCAAATCTGATGAAGATATTGAGATGGTATTTGTGGCCATGAAGGATGATTCAAACAAAGAGGAAAGGTATGTAGAGACTGTACTCATATCTAAGGTTAGTAAGAATGATGTCTTGATTATAGATAGTGGCTACACTCACCACATGACCAGTGAAAAGGAAAAGTTTGAAACTTTTGAGTAATATAATGGTGGATCAGTGAGAATGGGTAATGACTCACCTTGTCCGATTGAAGGTAAAGGAACCATAATGTTAAATAATCCGATCAGATGTGAAAATGCATACTGGGTAAAAGGACTTAACTATAATATGTTGAGTGTTTCACAACTGAATAACACAGGTCATCGAGTTGCATTTGAAAAAAAAAAGGCAAACATCTTTAATGAATCGGGAAGGTTGATCAGAATTGGTGAATAGAAAAAAAGGTAACCTATTCTATCTTGATAATATTAACACCACTTGTTTAATGGATAGAAATGAAGACATATGGTTGTAGCATAAAATATTATGTCATGTGAATTTTGACAACATGATTAATATAAGCAATAAAAGGAAAGTAAGAGGCTTACCGAGCATGTCAAAGCCCAAGCATATCATGTGTAAGAATTGTCAAAAAGGTAAAATGACAAAGTCTACTTTCAAGAGCGAAACCCATACATCTAATGCTATTATAGAACTAGTCCATAGTGATCTATGTGGACCCATAATAACTAAGAGCTACTATAGTGATAGATACTTCATCCTATTTGTAGATGATTATTCTAGAATGATGACAGTTATGTTCTTAAAAGAGAAATCAGAAGCATTCAAGATGTTTAAATGGTATAAAGCTATTGTATAAAAACAAAGTGGTAAGGAAATAAAATGCTTAAGATCAGATAGAGGAGGAGAATTTTTTCTGATGAATTCACTAACTTTTGTAATGAGCATGGAATTAAAAGACAGGTTTCTGCACCAAGAACACCACATCAAAATGGGATTGCTGAAACAAGAAACAGATCCATTGTTGATTGTGCCAGAACACTGATGATTGAGAAAAACATCACTCAAACATTATGGAGGGAAGCTGTTAGTTCTACTGTCTACACATTGAACATAGTACAATTGAAGAAAGACACCAAGAAGACACCCTATGAGCTATGGTATGGATACACACCCAATGTAAGACACTTCAAAATTTTTGTAAGTCAATGTTATATTTTGAAAGATGATATAAATGGAAAGCTTGACTCCAAAAGTGAAGAAGGAATATTTCTAGGGTAGTCCACCAAAAGCAAGGCTTATAAATGTCTTAACAAGTCCTCTAACAAAATCATTGAAAGTGCAAATGTCAGAATAGATGAATATGCAGAGAAAAATGATGAGGAAAGCAAAAAAGAACTAGAAGACTACAACATGTTTTTTTACAATGAAGAACCTGACACTCTGCCTGAGCAACAGTGTATCGCTCCCGAGCAACATAACAATGCACTCGAGTATCAGGCTGCAAACACCGAAAATCATGAAAATGCTCAAAATGATGTACCGAGCAATGGAGATCAGAATGAAGGCCTAGATGATGATCAGATTGATTAACAAAGAGTTGAACCAATACTTGCCAAGTATGTCAGAAGACACCATCCACAAAACCAGATCATAGGAGACAAAAAGGCTAGAATGAGAACAAGAAGTAAGTCACTAAACACTAGATGTTTAATTTGTGATTTTGAGCCTAAATCTATCAATACTGCACTTGAGAATGAAGAATGGGTCAGTGCTATGAATGAAGAAATAGAGTAGATTGAAAAGAAAAATACATGGACATTAGTACCTAGACCAGATGACAAGAATGTCATTGGTACCAAATGGATATTCAGAAACAAGCTGAATGAGAATGGAGAAATCACAATAAAAAAAAGCAAGATTAGTATGTAAGGGGTATGCACAAGAAGAAGGTATTAACTATGGGGAAACCTTTGCACTCATTGCTAGACTGGGAGTAAGAAACTAATTTCTTATGCTACATTCAAAGGATTCAAGGTATACCAAATGGATGTCAAATCTGCATTCCTAAATGGAATACTAGAGGAAGAAGTATACATTGAACAACTAGAAGGGTTTGTTGATCCTAACAAGAGAAAAATGGTTTGTAGACTACACAAAGTCTTGTATGGATTGAAACAAGCACCGAGAGCCTGGTATGAAAGACTTCACTCCTATCTCATAAGTATGGGATTTGTAAGAACAAATGAAAACAATAATATGTATTTAAAACAAGATACTAATGAAAACATTTTGATTGTTGAAATATTTGTTGATGATATCATATTTGGAGGTAATTATATGTTATGTAAATCATTTTCTAATGAAATGAGCAAAGAGTTTGAGATGTCAATGTTTGGGGAGATCAAATTCTTTCTTGGTCTACAAATTCTTCAATAGAATGTAGGCACATACATCACACAGTCCAAATATATCAATGAAGTTCTCAAGATATTCAAGATGGAAGATTCCAAACCAGTTGGAACACCTTTGGAAACTAGATGCAAGCTGACAAAGGAAGACAATTCAAATGAGGTAAATCAGACCTTGTATAGATCAATGATTGGCAAACTAATGTATGTTGTTCATACTAGACAAGATATAACACATGCAGTTGGAATAGTTGCAAGATTCTCTGCTAATCCCAAGGAATCACACATGACTACTGTCAAAATAATTTTGAGATATCTAAAGAATACCGAGGACTATGGCTTATGGTATAAAAGAGAAGGCAAATTTGAGCTTCAAGTCTATACAGATGTTGATTGGGCTGGAAACTTAGATGATAGAAAGAGCACAACAGGAGGAGCATTCTTCATGGGTGACAGACTTGTCACATGGATAAGCAAGAAGCAAGGATGCATCTCACAATCTACTGCAGAAGTAGAATATGTGGCTACTACTACAAATCTCTCTAACACTGCATGGATCAAACAATTAATGGAAGGTAAGAATATGAAAATTCTTGAACTAGTGATTATCTATTGTGATAATACTAGTGCAATAAACATTTATAAGAACCCCTTCATGCATGTTAAGACTAAGCATATTGCTATCAAGTATCATTACTTAAGAGAACAAGAGAAAGAGAAAGAGGTGATACTAGAATATGTTCAATCCAAGGAACAATTAGTTGACATATTCACAAAGCCATTGCCTAAAGATACATTTGAGCACCTGAGAAAGAGACTAGGGGTCCGACCCCTGTCTATTGGTCAGTAAGCTGACTAGGAGGCTGCATTAGCCTACACATAATCAGATGATCATTCATGTTGATGCAAGCAAAGAGATGGACTGCAAAGACATATCAGTACACAACAAGGTACTTATCTACACCGAACACCAAAGTCATTGCATTGTTGATGGAAAGGGAAATTCAAGGAGTATATTATAAAAGGAGTAAGAAAAGAGTTTGACATTATTTTCAAAGGGAGAGATGACTTGATATGACTTGAGAGATTACATACATATGAAATATCCATCATAATCATCCAAAGGAAGAGAATTTATCCTAAGGGACAGATGACTTAATGGAGAGAAGTATTCTATATTGCTGCCAAAGGAAAAAGAGATAATCAAGGAGAGGAATAGTTAAAGGGAGAGAAAACATCAGAGAAGAGATTCTACATCAAACGGAGAGACAGAATCAGAAGCTGCTATATCTATCCAGTGAAGGGAATACAGATTGAAGAGAGCACTCTGCAAGATTCAAATCTAAGCTAGAAGAGCTTACCAAGAGCCATACATTTTTATTAGTTATAGAATAATAAGTTTGGTAGATTGATGAACTAAAACTAATATATTTCATATTGTATTAGTATTAATGTAGTGTGTTTCCATCAATGCCAAAGGAAGATATTGATGAGCCATAAATGATTAATGTTTAAAGATATTAAGTTGATGATCACTGAGCTGTAGAAAGTTAATGCAAGACATTAAATTAGTTAATGTATTATATTGTCATTGATGTCAAATTGATATAATCTGTTTGGTTATATACATAGTGTCAAAGACTTCAAAGAACCAAAGAGATAAAGGTTATGCTATCAGTAATGCATAAAATTTCAGTATGCACTAAGTGACAACAAACACCGACGGACAGTGCACCCTGACAGATAGAGAACCCCGAGAGAAAAGTCATAGTGATACCCGAGAAAGAAACCCAAGAAAGAATTACCGACGAGCAGAACCATAGTGTTACCCGACGGATAGACAACCCCGATGGAGATGCCCGAGGAGAACTGAAGTATTGACCGATGAGAACTGAAGTTCAGAAATGATAAAAGATTTAGCTGGCAAGAGCTAAATATGGAGTTAACTGGTTGATAACATTGTTTTCATCGACAATTTAAAAGCCATAGATAATCTAGATTATTAAATCTATTCTATTCCAGTTGTCAAAGAGAAATCTATGGGATAAAACTAAAGTAAATTTTTAAAGCAAGAAAGGCGAGAATTGCGGATCATGCCAAGAAACAAGAAAGTCAAGGACTTAGAAACAGTGAAATTGTGTCTATAAAGAGACAAGATAATTCATTATGAATTAGGGGTGAATAGAGAAGAATATGTTGAAGAGATACTGGTGAATAAAAACTTCATAGAGTCCTGATCAAACAAACTAAAGAATAGAGCTAAAGATTTCTGCGGACACCTAGTAACATAGAAGCACAACATCACCGAGCAAAAAGAAGTGGACCAAAGAACAGAAAAGGAAAAATTGATCAGAAAGGTATTGTGAGCTTACATTAGATCTAAACATCTGCAAGTCTAAGTTGTTTATATGAACAAATCATATACTATTTCAGTTTAACCATTGATTCAGAAAGTCTCTTAACCGAGCAAGATCTAACCATCCTTTATATATTGAGATACATCCCAAGGAGTATCAAAAGGTTAATTCATGAAGATAGCATATTGAAATGCCATATATCAAGTGATTAACTATTAGTGATAAATCCTCTAACAAGGTCGCACTTAACAGTGTGTTTGTAACCTTTAACAGGGTTGGCTCTTCACCAAGCTCACTTTAGAAGAGTGACAATTTTGGGTTACCCATCCCAAGTGGTTTTTCCCTTAACAGGGTTTCCACGTTAAAAATCCAAGTGTCAAATATGTTTATGAGTCATTCCTTTAATGTTATCTTTACACATTACTAAAACAAGATTGATCGGTAAACACTAAGTTATTTACTATATTTTGATAAATGCTAGACTGCTATTCGGTAAAGCTAATAATAAGGTTTAACAGTGAACTCCGAGCAGTATTTATTGGATAAAATTATTTAAAGACATACATATTGTAGGTATGAAGATAACTTGAGGTTTATATTTGAGATATAAAGTTTTATGGTTAATATTGGATTAATTTTTGAGGCCATTGATTCACCCTCCCTCTCAGTTATTCTAACATCGTCTAGGCTTTCCGCTATCTTAATTTAAGGTGGTTGATCTTGATTGTCACCCTCCTCTTCATGTTCTTCTTCCAACCTTCCTTAGATTACCCTGATACCCCTCAAGACGTGGCTAAGAAGGTGTATGTTCAGTTAATGGATTCTAAGAAAGAAATATTTAAACATATGCCGAAAGATGCTCTCTCCAAGTAAAAATGTCCTTTTCACTATAGTAATACACATTTACTTGCTGATTTTGTGCATTTCAAGATTTATATTGGAGAAAGAGGTGCTTTAGGAATTATATCTCTCTCTCACGCGGTTTTACAATTTCTTCATAATTTCTATACGGGGAATACCCCTCGTTCTTCTATAATATAGATCTTTCTCCCTCTTGTCTCTTGACTGGGGGGGAAAGAGGTAATTCTTCCATTTTTCTAGGATCCATTATGCTCTTAGCATGTATTTTTGTTTTGAGCTTAATTGGTTATTCTTTCTATATTTTATCCCTATGGTTTTGTATTATGGTATGGTACATCCTTTGTTTGCTCATAATCATCCATAGTTGTCTTCTAGTATTCATGATATCTTTTCTAAGACTTTTTTTTTTGCAAAGATATCTCTTTGTTACAACATATCTTGATCTGATTGGTATATCCCTTTCTTTCATCTCTGGGGGGGCAAGGTTTTTCTTCTTTCTCTCTGTCTAAGGATCTACTTTCCTTAGCTTAGTGGCATTTGTTTATTCTACAACATTATTTCCTTATAAAGACTTACGTTTTGGCTATGGATACCCTTTTATATGAGAGGTGATTGTCCTAGGTCATCACCTCTTCTTTATTTTGAAAATTATGTTCTTTATAAACTCTTGTCATTGCTTTGGATTATTGTTTGCTTCCTTCATTCCAAGATTCCTCTTCCTCTTGGTCTTAGGGGACTTGATGGTTGAATCTTTGATCCCTCTTTGCTTTTATTTGAAAGATGATATTTTATCCAAAGCACTCCTCTACGGTGGGGGTCTTGTTGATAATATCTCTTCCTCCTTGAGGATCCTTTTTCCATAAGTGACATCCTTTTCACGGTTATTTATGCTCTTAGATGTAAGGGTCAATAATCTTCGCTAAGAATATAATGTACATTGTTGCTAATAGGATATCTCCTTACTTTCTGAAGTAGGTATCCTCCTTCTATTCCTTATCCTATCTATTAGGTAGCCAAGATAAAGAGGGGGCATATATAGGGTCTTCCTTATACTATAGTTTACATTTTACAACATGCAAAATCCTCGGAAGGTAACACACATAAATTGCTAAATCTCGAAGAGACACATTTTTATTTTTGCTAAATCCTCAGAAGGTAACACACATAAGTTGCTAAATCCTGAAGAGACACATTTTTATTTTTTGCTAAATCCTCGGAAGGTAACACGCATAAGTTGCTAAATCTTGAAGAAGATACGCATTTTCAATTTCAAATATGCTAAATCCTCGGAAGGTAACGCACATAAGTTGCTAAATCCTGAAGAGACACGCATTTTATATTTCATAGTGATACAAGAATGTGGATCTATGGGTATTCCAAAATCTGTCAGAAGACACATTACAACTACAAAGCACAGTTTATGGGTGAAATATTAGGTTTGGCTACCTATTGGGCTCTCCCTCCTTGGTGATTCAGGGTAAGGTGGGCATCTTACTGGGCGAGGTAATCACTCTCTCTTTTTCTCTCTTTCGCTTTCATGCTAGTAGGATTAGATCACGAAACTATGTTATTTATAGTATTTCTCTTGTCTTTATTATGTAGTCATTTATGCTTTTATGATAGCTTTCCAAATATGTTATCAGTATAGGAAGTATTTCTTAGCAAGGTTTCCTTTGCTAGTTGATTTGGGTTTGTTTTTGTACTAATCCCTCTTTTTTTTTTGTGTCTTTTAGCTTTGTCTTTGTTTTCTCTTTGTTTTCATGCCCTTGTGTGTGTATTTTGAGTTAGAATCCTTGTCCTGGGGGCTCATGTCCTTGACTATGTGATTTTCTACCTCGTTGCGATCTACTAGAGTTTTTCTTCTAACTTTACCGCGAGCATGATTGATTTCCATACTCCCGCTAAAGTGGGGGCTTAATGTATCATCTTAAAATGGAAGCACTTCCATGTTAATACCGTTTAGCCCTCCTTAAGGGGTTTTTAGGGCCATTATCATGTTGTCCTATAATTTATGCCCCTTTTCCATCTTCTATGCCTGTTTAGGACCCTGATTGGGCCTCTCTAGGCACTATTTTCCCCACCTGACATATTTTCCAGGGGTCTTAACCCCCTTGGTCAAGGTCAAACTCAACCCTAACCTAGGTTATGTTCAACCTTGACCCTAACCTAGGTCAGGGTTGACCTTGACCTTGACCTAGGTCCCCCTTATTCATTGGAAAGTTTGTCGGATGCGGGGGGAAACTAAAAAGTTTATTTTCCCACTTCTGGGTCGGCTCTTTTGGGCTTCGAAGTGGTGAATCTTAAAAAGATATTTAATATAGGTCAACTTCTAGGAGTATGAGCCTAATTGGAATTTAATTATCATATGTCAGCCTCTCTAGAAGTTTGTGCCCTAGACTTGTATGTAAGGAAACCTTCTCCTCTCATTTTGGGAGATATGATATCACATCATCTACACATAATCTATCGAATTGATCGTTTACTTTCAAGCTTCCAAGTGTTAAATCAAGGTTTTCAGGTCTTCTTCTAAAGCATTCAAGTTCTCCATTGAAGATTAAGGATTCAAGCATTTAAGCCTTTGAAGGGATTTGGTTCAAGTATTCAATATTCATCATTCAAACCCTAGATCTATCCATCATGGTGGTGTGATCTTCCTTCAATATCCTTTGTGCATCCTTGAGATTCATTCATCCTTCCTTCAAGGTGGATTCCAAGCATATAATCATGGAGGTTTTGATTTACATTTATGGTTTTTAATGTTGAGTCTAAGCTTTCATATTAACATACTTGTTTACATTTGAAATACAATTGCATATCTATTGAATATCATAGCCTCGGTGTTAGATCTACTTCTACTACTTGCTAGCATTCTCCATTTCAATTTTGATTTCAAGGTTAATTCCTAAATCGGGGTTTGACTAAGGCAAACCCCTCCCCCAAAAAACAAAACCATTTTTCTTGCACGTACAGGTACATAATAGCGAATTACAAAGTAGATTCAGATACCCTTTTCGACAAACTTTTGGGATCTGCGCACAGAATTTTCATCGAAGCAGTGCAGGTCAAGGTCGACATAAAGGGGCACAATTGCACCCCCGTATTTGGGTCAAGGTCGACCTTGCTCAGAAAAGAAAATGATTTCTGGGTTTTCTCCGTCTCTATGTTTCCAGGCCAGGCTAGGTTGCAGAATTTCCAGAAACCCAGTACAGAGACCAGAAAACAACAATTTCCGAATCTACTACATTTCAAGATAAGTGTTTCATTTCATCCTAATCTTTGAGATCTATTATTTTACTTTATAATTAAAAAATTAGACCCCCTTTTCCCTCTTTATGCATAACTAGTTGATTCCTTTTTACATTGATCATCTCCTTTTGGTTAATCAATTGGGATCTCCTTGTCTTGGATTAGGAGGTTATATATATATATATATATATA
>MU225863.1:2307858-2328780 GCA_018584345.1 Thuja plicata
GCTATAGGTAAACATACTAGATGTATTAGAGATCGACAATACAAAACATCCAAAAAAAAGAAACCACTACCCCACACTTCATTTAAACCAAGTCGCTGCCTCCTCTTTAGTAAAATTTCTGAAGGCACCACCGTCCTCCACTAGGTCACCAACTCGGTTCTGAGCCACATCACCTCCACTCGTGCCGCCTCCCAAGCCTTGCTCTTTGCCTTGGCCTTTGTTCCCCTCCTTGTCACACCTAGCTTCCTGCGAACCAGCAGTCGTCCATCCACTCCCACCACCGCACTCGACTTGATGGGTGTTTGTTTCTGCTTTCTCCGATCGGTCTCGCCACCTCTCTATGCCTCCACCTTCTATGTTTCCAGCACAAGCTTCAAATCATTCCAACCAGTATGGGCTTGGGCTAAATGTACCTCCTCCAGGATGGCGAAAGACCAAATCACCAATGGTTGCAGTTCCCTTCTTCCGTGTCCAACCATCCGAATGGATGCATTGCTCATATGCAATCCCACACCCACCTCTGTTCTTTACAAAATGTCTTCAATCCCCTCAATCCACTTAATAGTCATGCACTGCTTCACCACCTTTTGCACCTCATCTTTTGATGCCGCCACCGAGAGTGCCAAAGCCACAAAAAAAGACAAATATCCAGGTTCGTGCGGGGTTTCCACCATTCCTGTAGGTAATGGTCCCCGAAGATGCTGCAAATTGCTTCACAAAAATCCTCTCCGTCCTCCTTGAATACATGGCTCATTCTATTCACCATGATGGGGCCTACGAATGCTGGGATTTGTCCTGTCGTTCTGAGCGAGAAGTTGGCCTCCATTGTTCTCTATTTCCTTCTGCTCAGAATTCAAAAGCATTGGAATTTCCTTCAAATCACATGTTTTAATAGGCCTACAAAGCCTTTAGAGATGCAACATTCAATGTTATCATTTTTCCATCACCTCTTTTATTCTTTCATTACTCTCTTTGTACCTCCTCTTCATTCACATGTAACGAACTCCCCGGCTTGTGAGATATTATGTCATACTACTTTCATGTACACAAGCAGGTTACTCCACATCATACCGCTTCCCTTCTCCTAGGCAATTTGCGCCATGTGCACATCATCACAAACCTCCTCATACCAATACTGGTTACCAAGCCTCGGCCTTGCTATAGTCGATAGTCTCTGATATATGGTTTCATTCCTTAGTGTCAATGTCCTCCTCTAAAGTCCGGTCCTCAAATCTTCAAATAATTCAAATTGATTTTCTAGTGACCCATTAACACCAACATTTGAGAGTTTGTCTTCCATGTCATTTGCTGCTCTCAGCACGTGTGACACTTTGAAGTCCTCAAATTCGGCGACCAGATCCTGAATCCTTCTAATATGCTTGTTCAGGTACCAAGTGTCCATTTGTCCTTTGGCGATATTGTTCATGACTAAGAGTGACTCCCCTTCCAGATGAATTCTCCTAAGTTGTAGTCTTCTCGCCATTAGGATTGCCTCAACTGTTGCCAAACACTCAACCTCATTGTTTGTTCCATCTTTCAACCTTTTGGCTCCTAATGCAATGATTTTTCCTCTCTCATTTCGTGCAATGGAGCCTATCCTGGAGACTCCCAAATTGCCACATGAGGTACCGTCAAAATTAATTTTGACCCATCTAGGGGGTGGGGTTTTCCATTTACTTGTACTTGGTCTCTGTACCTTCGCTAGAGGTTGTACCCTCCCAGACCCATTAGCGGGTTAATTACTACAAATGTTATTAGGTAGACATTGACTCCAAATTCCTATTATCGATAAAAATATATAACTATTAAATACACTACCATGTTTAATAAAGATATATAGTTTTATAATATGATATTCTATTAAAAAATTATTTATAATTTACATTATATATAATATAATATATAATTATAACTACTATAGATATCTTAAATACATCTATCTAAAAAATATCAATTCAAAACTATTGTAGTTACTTAAATTTTACTTCATTAAAACTCTCTCTCTCTCTCTCTCTCCATAACAAGACCTTATTGGTAACAAAAATGAGTAGCAACGTTGGCTTGGGCCATGGGTTTGCTCCCCATTGGTCTCAGGTTCAACTCTGCTCCTGGATTAAAGAGGTGAGACAACTTGCATGCGAAGGATCTTACTTGTATGGGGTGTTGGTAATATTTCATGCTCTTGAGTCAGCCTTGTAAATTTTTTAAGTTTCCTGTCTTGTTGGTGCTCAAAGGGTTTAAAATCATGGTTGAAATTGTTCTCATGCCTCTACAGATATTGTTTAAGCCCTTGACCTAGCTAAAATTTCCTAAAACCCTTGTTTCATCCTTCAAAGTATAAATTTTGGTCATAAAACGCTAAGCATCGAATTGGTTCTGATTTTGAGTTACTTTTTGTCACTTAAGATCATGTCTCTAATGGGTTCCTTTTAAGATGATATTATTCACTAAGTTGTTGGTCCTAACACCATGGTCCTGTATTATTCCCTAAGTTTCAAAATTTGCTTATGTTTTAATTATTTTCATTATCTGTCCAGCAAGTCTATTTTAATCTAATGGCCTGCTTAATGGCTTATCCCCAAAGTAAACAACATCTATCAGTTAAGCCATTAAGCCATGATGCCACATGTTTTTGGTGGGTTTGATGGTCAGAAAGGCTCTCAGTTAATCAGTGGGCAAGTCTTCCTTCGTCGCACGGTAGAATTAATCGCTTAATTCCAAAGTGATCGCAATCTATCATATAAGCGATTAAGTCTGAGCGACACGTGTCAAAAGGAATGATGTGGGTCCTGTCATAGGTAGTATAAAGGAGATTAAAGCCCAGAAAGATCTAACGGTCGGCTTAATCACTTAAAGGCAAGATGATCGACATTTATCGGTTAAGCGATTAAGTGGTGTTGACATGTGGTAGTTGGTGGACCCGTATTCTGAGCAGGCATTGATTAAAGTATAGACAATTTGATTGTGATCCGATGGATAACTTAATGGATTATCTCAAAGATGCATGAGTTCTAGTGTCTAAGCCATTAAGCGGTGCTAATGCATGTTTCAGTTGATGATGTGTATTCCACTAAAGGTGAAGCTGATCGCAGGTTAAAGGGTGGAGAATTTGTTGAAGATCTAACGGCTCACTTAATCGCTTAAAGAGAAACTGATCAAAATCTATCACTTAAGCGATTAAGTCATGACGCCACGTGTCCTAGTGGGTCCAGCTGAGGTCGTAAAAGAAGGATTAAAGGTAGATCGTGTATAAAAAGAATCAACGGTTGGCTTAATCGTTTAAAGGCAAAGTGATTGAGATCTAATGGATAAGCGATTAAGTCATGGCGATGCGTGGCATAAAAGGTGGGTCATGTACAGGCAGAGATCATGTTATAGAGATTGCAAGTTTGAAAAGATTGGATGGCTCGCTTAATGGCTTAAAGAAAAAGTGATCGACATCTATCGGTTAAGCCATTAAGCTGTGTTGACACGTGTCCAAGTGGATGACATTGTAGCCGTGGTCAGTAAACTCAAGGTGGAATAACTTGCGGCGAGTTAAGATGAATCAGACGGTTGACTTGATCGCTTAAAGGAAAAGTGAACGAGATCTAGCATTTAAACAATCAAGTTGTGCTAACACGTGTCCCAAATGAACAGTTGTTTCCAGGAAAAGATGAGAGTCGTCAGATGAAGGAGATGTCATTTGAGATCTATGGTCTAGATTCAAAGTTATTAAAATGAGCACCAGTGAGTCGTTAAGCCATGAGTTTTGAAATAGGAAAATTGATTGTAGAATGTGTGGCCACTTTAGTTGAATTCAATGCAAAAGACTGATTTTAATGAGGCCATATATTTCTTCACTTGAACTTAAAGCCGCCATAATTCCTCAGAATCATTCAAGCAAAGAACAAAATTACAGTGACATTGAGCTCCTTGCGACAAAATTGCAAAATGGGTAAGTCATCTATGATACAATAGAAATTCATGCTTCCAGTTAGGTTTGAAATTTGAAAATCTCCCAGAATTCTTTTTAAAATCTGGATATCATCTTAGTAAAAGGCCCTAGGTTCAAAAATGGCCCCTAGGATTGAATTTTATGGAGAAATAGAATATCAAAAAAGAAATGTGAGAGAAGACCTTTAACAACAGTAGAAAGGGTCCACAGGTGATGCTACCCAGATCAAGAAAATAGTCCCAAAACATCCCCATTTCAGAGTAGGAGAGGGTTTGTATGACTCAGTTAGGTGGGCCAAGGATGTCAAAACCATTACAAATGGTTTGAATTTGTTTAAAACTGCTTACAACCAGAGAAACACTCCTCCCCTGGATTGTAACATATGGGATTTAGATGTGGGAAAATTGATAACACCCAGGGTATTTATGGATACATATATGTTCACTTTGATAGCCAACACATATGATAGAGTATCCAGGGTTGTGAGGGATACAGAGGGAAACGTGATGTTGACTGTCACAACCGATGAAATCAAAAGAATTTTCAAATTAAGTGACTCATCAATCCAAATGGATGATATTGATTTCAATTACTTTAAGGAGGTGTACCAGACTCAAAAGGAGTATTACATGAATGAGGCTCTGAAAGGGTACTTTAATAAAATAGGGGATTTGATTGTTGTGGGCCCAAACACACTAGAGCCATTCAAACTAGATTATTTCAACAATAAAGCTAGGAAAATGTATAGTGCCCTGTGCCTGGTTTTAGGAGAAGATGAAGAAGCAATAATGCCAGTTCACATCATGCTTATGGTGGTTCAGATTTTGCACCCCCACCTATCAGTAGTTTTTGATTATGCTTCTTGTATTGCTGAACAAATGCATGAAGGTTTAATAGGCATCAAAGATAGAAATATACTCAAGCCAATGGGGTGGTATTCTCTTATGATGCACGTGTTTCTATTTAATAGTGCTGATTTCTTTGAGGAGGAAATGGACTTCTCCAAATTTTAGGATGACGAGGCTTTGCCTGTCCAATTGTGGAGTGCTGATCTATCCTGGGATAGAAAAGAAGCCAGCTATGTATATTTTGATAGTTTTTGCTGCTAGGCTTAAGTCACTATTATGCAAACAAAATCCTAGGATCCACACATATATGATGAGATTATTAAGGCCTCTGGAGCATGCCTCGAAACTGAAAATTGTCCACAATTGGGGAGATCTCATTTTGTACCCTGTCTCTACAGTTATCAGGGTTTATGGATTCAGGGGAACCCCCAATGTTCTGCCTTACAAAGTACCTTTGAAAATTGGCATAGCAAAAATTCTGAGGCAGATGGGTGGATTGCAAGAAGAAGCCTTGACAGGAAAGATGAAGGGAAGTATCTTCCCTACCCTCACAAGAGCCCACCATTTCATCATTACAAAAGGTGGATGGACACAATTAATTTGATAAATATTTTGAGCCCTACCATCTAGCAACATCTGTGTCCAGGTGCACAGACAATGAAGGCTTCATCATGGACATGTTCAGGAAAAGAACCAAGTGCCTGGCACTAGAACACCAATTCAATTTCCCAGAGGACATTATAAGAAATGTTTTTGATCTAAATGATCAGGAGGTTAGGAAATAAAAATGGCTGGTGTATAAGAAGTCTTTAGATTTTGTCCACAATTTTGACAGGTCATATGATTCTCTGAAGGATTTTCTACCCTGGGCAAAAAAGATTGAGTCCCTTATGACTATGTTTGAAGTTATCATGCAGACTCTCAATGAGAACAAAGACAAAGTGATAGAAACTGAGCCAGAAAAAGCCAAGGCTATTCTGAGCAAACTTACACAGGGAAGGGTAGTCCCACCTGGAAATTATGTAGTTAATAAAAGAAGAGGGTATAGTACAATTATGCCCGAGATTGAAAAATCTTCTGATCAGAAAGAAAAGAGGCCAGTAGATGCTAGTGCTCAAACAATGCCCTCTCCCAAGAGACATAAAATGGAGGGAAAAGAGCAAGTAAGTGAGTTATACTCCCCTTCCCAGTCCCCTCTACAAATGGATGACCAAGCTATTGCAGAGCAATTGGTCCAAATGGGAAACACATGCCAAGTATTTGTTACAGCACAAGAGCTACAAGAAGGAGTGCCAGAGGCACCCATGCATACAACTCTAGATCTCACAGTGGCAGAGTTTGCAGGAAAGGAGATAGACCCTGTGACCAAATAGGCTAGTGAAGAATTTCTATCAGATGATAATTTTGTTAAGGCTAGAGCCTTTGTTCAATTCCTATGGAGAACTCATATTGACGAGTTCAAGGATAAATGCCACAAGTTACAAGAAGCTCAACCAAATCAGAGCAAGGAAGACATTGAAAAAGAGGTCAAATAAGAATTAATGACCAAATTTGGCAAAATAACCCCTGAAGAGGGCAGGGAGTTGGTGAGAAAGAAAGGAGTCCTTATCCTACCCCAATGGGATTTGGCTGATGCCATTATTTTTGTTGCTGTCAGAAAGGAAACTAAGCCATTGCACACTAGTGGAACACAAATTAGTGCACAGTTTAGTGAGGAACATGCAACATTTGCAATTTGGTCCTTGAAGAAGAAGAGTAAAAGAGAACAAATGAAGATGATCAGGCTGAGGATACAAGTAGCCTCATTATAAATAGATTTTTAGATACCTCAAGTGTGGAGGCAACTAACCTTGCTTTACAGACTGCTAATTTAAGCTTGAAGGTAGCCGAGAAGCAAGAGGATGCTTTTAAGAACTTAACCCAAAAATATGAATTTGTTCTAAAAGCTTACAATGATGAGAGGGTTAAATCTCTGCAAAAAGATGGTAGAATTGCATTCCTCGAGGGGAAACAAACAACACAATTTGTGCCTCAGAGGATGATCACTCAGGATCCTCATCAACCTTCATCATCCAATCCATATATCACTTATCCTCCTTCTCCTATGTCATCAAGCCTTGCTACTTTAGAAGTTGTGGAGAGGGAAAGAGATAGATTGGTTGCTAAAAAGACAAGATTAGAAGAAATTAGTAAGAAAGATATTGAAGAGTCTGCAACATATAAAGAAGCAGAAGAATGGGTTAAAAAGAGATACTCTAATAAGATATACTCTAACCTCTCAAGGTGTGCTAAGGAGGAAAAACTGGTTGATCTTTATTTGCTGGGCAAAAGAATTATTAGCATAACAAGTGAACATGATGCAGACAAGGATCGATGGGATCTGATTATGGACATATGGAAAGCGAAAAAGAGTGAAGTAAAGTCATTTCATTCCATATCCAAACAAGAAGGTATTATTGATATTGTTTTAACTAGTACTCATAAATGCCCAAAGATGATGACAGAGCTTGACATCAAAAGAAACACCCTCATCAAAAGGGTAGAGACGTTGAAGAGAGAGTTTTCAAAGGACAAGTTTGAGGTATATCCCAAACTTTTCAAAAAGTGTGGTGATATGAAGAATGAAGCATTGTGGCTAAGATAAGTGGAAGAATTAATAACCGCCAAAACACACGACATTATTACTTTGGAAAGCATGACTTTGTTCATTCAAACCATAAACATCATTGGTAGAGCCAAATAATTTTTTGAGTTCTGGAAAGAAGAGGTTAAGAAGGCAAGTGCCAGTTGGGGTGAGATCAACAACAAGAAAAATGAATTCCTTGGCTTTAATTGGCCAAGTGATGAAGTGTACACTTCTTGGAAGGATAGGTACATAGGAGTTGATCCAGGAGAAGGTAATAAAATGCAGGTGGATGATAAAGACCAACTGAGCAGCTGATACAGTTGAAAGTGGAGATCCTACATCACCAGCATCAAAGACAACAGATTCCAGATGGCTATCCCCAAGCAAATATAAGGCAAATACAATCACCATGCGGTTGAAGGACAAAGAATTTGTTGGAATATCTTGTAACAAAAGTGGTTATTCTGTCCACTTGTTATTTTGTCCTATTGTACTCTAAGTTTTATCTTTTAGCCTAGTCATCCGTAGCTTGTTGCATCCTTGATCTTTAAAGATTCCAAGATGACTAGTGCTGGCTATAAGTAGCAAATTGTAATATATTGAAAGGGTGGTAAAATCAAAGCTACAAGGCAGATTTTTGAATTGTGTCCGAGTTTTAAGCTTTCAGTCAGTTTACATGTATTGAAATCGAGATTATTAATAAAATACAATGAAATTTCTAGTCTCAAATTATTGATGTCTTTTTGCATTTACATTCAGCTCTTGTATGTTTAATCTGTTAGGCATTTTAAATATACTGGTTATAAGGTAGATGTGTTATTATTTGTGAGTTGCTTTCAAGGAGGGCTTAAATCTTACAAATAGTTGCAGAGGGTTAGGGTTTATGCAAGAATTTGATACAAGGGTTTGAGGGTGAAAGGATAATCTGTAAGGCAGTTTATCTGAAGTTTTACTTGTGTTCCAATTAATTCTTTTGGTGAATGTATGTTTCATTATGAATCTATAGGCCAAGATTAGGCACTGGTCAATTTCTGATAAGTAGTGGTTATCATCAAATTAATCAAACATTAATCAATCTTTACTATCTGTTATCTGATGTATACATGTCTAGATAATTGTGTTGAATACAATTCATTATAGTGATTCCTTGAAGAGAGAATCAATAGGTTAGCCTTCCTAAGCCAAGTGGCCAAAAAGAAGAAGGATCATGAATCCTTGATCCACTGTCAGATTTGCTGAAAGTCAGTAATCTGTTGAAGGTGCACCCACCTGGGTTTGTGGAGCCCAAAGTGTTGAAGGAAATTATCCTTGTTAATTAACCTTTTCCTTTATGAATCTGAATTGGGAAACAAAGAGTCAAGCATTTACTATTGTATACTGATTCTACAAGAAAAAGAGCTAACATGGGGATTAGTCTCACCCTAGCTCGCACAGGTACCCAAGATATGGGTTGCTGGGCGAGGTGGCGGGGATACCTCCTACATTAAAAAATTACAAAAAACAAAAAACAAAAAAACACATCTTATTATTTTCTCAATTCAAAGATTTTGTATCATTTGTCTATAGCCTTATAAATGCATGCATAATTGACTTGAAGTTGTCTCTTCTTCCCATACATCTTTCTCTTTCTTTTTCTCTTTCTCTTTCTCTTTCTCTTTCTCAAAATCTATACCTATATCTTCCTCTCTCCCCATTTATCTCGAGACATAACATGACACTATTGGTAATAACATCTTATTATTTTCTCGATTTAAAGATTTTCTATCATTTGTCTACAACCTTGTAAGTGGATGCGTATTTGAGATGAAGCTATGTCTTATCTATACTTTTGTTGCACAAACAACATCATTTTCCAACATCAATAACCTTCCACACATCTTCATACCCATTACACACCAAGATGCAATAACAAATACCAACTGTCCAATTTTTTTCCACCACATGCTCTCCCAACTTCCTTTTTCGTGGACATGGCCATTTGATATTCTGAATACACATTTTTCTAAAATTGAGAATTAAATTTAATACCCATACTTATAAATTCTAATTATTTATTATTATTATTATTTTCAATAATGCACTGTATGAGACGTTGTCCCTTTTCGGGCCATCCAATTTATTTGAAATAGAGTTTCCCTCGGGTCTCTTCTGGAAACTTCCAGAATTCAAAAATACAGATTTAAAAAAAAAACAGGTTACATGAAAACTGAAAGCTGTAGCAGATAAAGATTAGATTTCTAACCAGCCAAGGGATTCAAATAATATATGGTTTGGGATTCTCGAATCTTACTTTCTTTGTCCCCAAGCTATTCAGCTGTTTGATTTTACGAAGCTAACGAGAAAGGCGAGAATGCCAGTGGCCTCAATTGAATCAGGGCAGCTTTGCAAGGTATGGGAAATCAAAACCCTGGGAAAAAGCGGAGACGCCGAGGCGAAGAAGCTTCTCGAATCTGTGGCCAAACAGGTCCAGCCAATTATGATCAAGCGCAAATGGCGTGTCAAGCTTTTATCTGAATTCTGGTATTCATCTCAACCATGGTTATGCTACATTTTCCTATAGTACAGATTTTAAATCTTTCACTTTCTATTGTATGTTTTCGTTTTAAGGGTATTTTGAAGGTTTAATTTCTGTTCAGAGGGTTATAAAATTTAATTTCCGGAATAAATTTTAGATGTCTTCTATGGTAGTTCTTATATGAGGTTTTGCGTCGCTTCTAAAGTTGTGTAGGAAAAAACTTTGATTACGTCCTTAATATAGCAAAGATATATTTCCATTGTTACACAACAGCCTCATGTCCACTGCGTTATTGGGCTGTCTTACTGCGGTGAGGGGCATTTGCGCTCCGGTCACGGTCTTGCCAGTACCATCTGTTTTAAGTTTCAATTAGGCCCAAGCCCCTTAACTGAATTTTGTGCTTTTGAGATTTGAAGTGCGGGTGCTTTCAGCATGATTTTTGAATTTTGATTTAGTTGTTAGGTGTTTTAAGAATATGATTCATTTCTGCTTCCTTTATTGGCTGCAGCCCTAGTAATCCTTCGCTTTTAGGATTAAATGTCGGAGGTGGTGCAGAAATTAAGATCAGATTAAGGAGGCCTAATAGAGAATTGGAGTTTTACCCCTACGAGGACTTGGTGGGCACTATGTTGCATGAACTCACCCATAATGAACATGGTCCACACGATGCTAAGTTTTACAAATTGCTTGATGAGATCACCAAGGTAAAATTGTGTTCTTGATTTTGATGTTTTCATGTTTTAGGATCATTGAAGATTTTATTTATGAAATAAATACCCCGAATTGAAGTGAATTTTCATACGATGTTTTCCAGTGGTTGAATTTCTTTCATTTGAGGTGGTGTTTTATCTATGGTTGTTAAACTGGAAAATGTTGGCTATCTAGCCGTTGGATTGCAAACCAAGTTAGAATGGTTGAGGAATTCCCCTTGCTGCAAGGCGTTGGTGAAATTATTTTTATTTTTTCATTCACATGGCTGGGGCAATTCCTTCAATATTTAGGGGCAGTACCTTGGTTCTCTTCTGTGACTAGCATGCATTCTGTTCCAGGAGTTTTTTTTGCATCTAGGTTTCAAATTTGGGTGTCCTATAAAGCAAGGGCAAGGGATTGGGGCCAAGCCTGACCATCTTACAATGTTTTTCTTTTTGATAGTTCAAACTGGTCCATCTGTAATAGGCCTTTCTCCATTGCTTACCTTTAAAAATAAAAAAATGTTGATTAAAATATCGATCAGGTGCGCCAAGAAGCTTACTGTCAGATGCTTATGATTGTCTGATTAACATGAGATAATTACCTAGAAGCATAAAGCTGCTTTGAATTGTGAACACATCAAAAGCCTTTTCATTGGGCTTTATCCCTATGACCAACTATACTGACATCAAGTCTGGCAGTAAAAAAGAAACACTGCAAACAATGTTGATCTTTAATTGCTCATGCCATATTAAAAGCAGCTGCAATATTTCCTCTGTGAATTCTGTATTTTGGAATCTTTCAAAGGAAATCATAATCAATAGCCATCTTGATTGAAAGGTTATAGCCTATAAAGAGGTTTCATAGAGTCCTGAATGATTTCTTTTGGCGAGGGATCAGTTAGAATAATATCCCGTTACACCTCAAGTTCTGCAGCTGGTATCCCAGCAGTAGTAGCATCCTTTGTTTGTCCAATAAGAACTTTATATTGCCTTACAGTATCAGCAACTTGGCGACAGAGTGAATATTTTAACCTTCTAGGAAAATTTGGTACTCAGGGAATACCAAATTTAAACATTGCCTTTTATTGCTATTTTGCATAACCTGGGAATGACACATCTTAGGCCTTTCAGTTCCTTTGCGTATGACTAGGTATTATTTCTTGGGCACTGATATGCTTAAAATACTGCTATGAGCTATCTACAGAAAAGCAAAGGAAATTTTACTGACAAATATTTCTGAGATCAAAGAGGTCTTGCTGACCCCATTTTTTGATCCTGCAGTAAATTGAGGAGATTAAATGGGATAACTTGAGGGCCAGGACTGAACAAGGAACTCTAAAGTCCTCCAAATTCTCTTCTGTGAAACTGTCACAGTGGATTGGTTAATAGAGAACATTTTCTACAAACAATAGTGTGACAGTTTCAAACAGTGGTTTTGTTTGGATTGTTTATAATCGTAATTTCAAACAGTATCTGTCAGCTTTCTTCACACACTCACTTGCATAAATTGAATACTCTTATCCTGTAAATTGCCTAATATGAGGTTTTTCTGATGCTGAAAAAGAACTAGCAATTGTTGTTACATCTTCACTAGTATTCAAGCTCTCTGAGATGATCCTTAGTCTAAAATTCCAGAGTCCTGTTGTATTCTTGCATGCATAGGCCAACACAATAATGTTGAGAGTTTCAAGATGCAGCAGCATTTTTTGTTACAAACTCCACAAGTTCCACCACAGTAACATCTCTGCTGGTATAAGCCAACTATGGAAGACGAAGAGTCACAACCTAGAATTCCACTTTGGATGTCCCTATGGGGAATTGAACTTGAGTCTAAACGAAAACCCAACATTTTAACCCATCAAGCTCAACTCCTTGGACAATATTTTAATATTATAATTTCTTTGAATATTAGTTTATTATTACAATAATGATTAACATAATATTTATAATAATTATTTGATTATAATTATATGCTAACCGAGTTACAATATTTATATTACCAATAATATGCTAGCCCCATAGTAACAGACACTACGATTATTAGTGATTGTATGCTAATTAGTATTATATTAACATTAATGTTCTTAGCGCTCTATTTTTATGTTTTTGAATACAACATGATAACTAATAGTCCACTTATATTTTAATTACATAATTTTGCATTATTTTTTTTCTTGTGACGACCTTTTAAAATTGATGGATCAATGAGTGTGATCCAAAATGTCGATGCTAAATTTTTTCACATTTACATTTAGAAGAACTCCTAAGCACTATCATGTTTTATGGAAATATCATATCTCTTAAGCCATTACTCACCAAGAGAGCATGGACCCTCAATTCAAATCAAATCGGACACAACTTCATTGATTTAGATTGCACCTCGTGCTTGCCAAGTTGGTCTATCAAGATGACTAGGATTGGTAACTAGTCACCAAATAGATAAAAGAGATCACTTAAGTCGTGGTTGATTGCCAATAATGAGTCATTGAGTAGATAAAACATAAAGGTGAAGGCTAAGGCAAAGATTTTGAATTTCACATAGACCTTTTGAACCAAATTGCTGTGAATGCATACTGGGATCTTGAATATTGTAAAAGGGAGATTCACATAGGGGTAAGAAACACATTATAGAGACACATGGCCATAGGACCCAACAAGGTTATTCATAGGGCAACAATTAAGATTTCTTAGATCAAGTGTTAGCAAGGGGTTTGATCAATTTCTCTCTCCATATGAGAAGGTTTCATTGGACCTAAATTTGACGAATCCTTTCCCGTTTGTACCCCATTGTTTGATGGATGATGGTTTCCGTCTTGTTTTAGGCTTCCAATCTTTCTTTCCAATCAGCATCGTCTTCTAGAGCTTTCAAACCAGTGCATCTACCTTTTTAGGGAGTATTGTGTGACATTTTGGTCAATTTCTTTGCAAGTGGCCCATAGTTAATAACAATAGTGACATTGAAAAGGAAATCCATCATAGTCCGACTTATGTATCCATTTTTGAGTTAGCTTGTTTAAAACCAAAGTCTTAGGTAAAGGTTACTAAAAGTCCATTTGGACACAAATTTTGGCACATATTAAGTGTATTTTTTCAAAGTAACCCTTGCCAAGCTAAGAAAACTTGAAAGGATCTACTAATGGATTCCAAGAAGTTGGGTTCTATTTTCTCATCTAGGAGATTATACTCTTGCTTAGAGGGAAACAATTGAAATCATTTGTATGTGCATGAAAATTTGTTCGAAGTGAATGATTTAAGTTATAGAAAACAAACAAACAAACCTCAAACAAACACTCAAGGTAAACTATAATACATTCCTTGTTGAGTATATTTGCCCACGATAGTTGATTAGATGTGTGCTCACTTGTGATTTAGGCAGCATAATGGCGCTTAGTTTCAAATAAGGGTGATTGAGATAAAACTTTGCTAAGAGAGTGGGATAGATAGATTGGGGGCAAAAAAGGGTGGATGGCTAGCATGAAGAAATGAGGATCAAGGGTGGAGGATGATTTGGTCCTCTCACCTCTTGGGAGGGTGCCAAGTGGCACCATGAGGTGAGAGGAGAGGGAGATGGTACTTTGGAAGGTACCTTGACAAGATTTGCCATAAGGGCAATTCTTGTCCAAGGGGGCAAGATGAAAGGCATAAAGGAATATAAAATTCCTTTGGGTACTTTTGAAAGGACTCATGTGAGATGGTACCAAGGCCATGACATGTACAAGGGGCCTATGTGCATGATTTGATTGGGAGGGTTGGCCTCACTCAATCAAGGATTAAGTGTGTGCAAATGATTAGGGGGCAGACAAAGATTAGATATGGGATAATGAAAAAAGTTGGAGGATGGGAGATGTGAGGGTAAATTAAATTAGCTAAAATTATTTATTTAATTTTTTTGGAAGAAGGGGGATGAGAGGTAAGGCTATATAAATAATTAAAATTAATTATTTACCTTAGGCTAGGGCTTAGGAAAATAGTGAATACTAATTAAATAATAGAATATTATTTAATTAATATTAATGACAGGGAATTAGACAAAATAGGGGTAAACTGACTAAATGTGAATGGTCAATTATAGGTTCTACATCTGTGTCACTAGCTTGAAGAAAGGAGCTAATGGATGCATATTGATGTTGGGGTTGTAGAAAAACCACGTGTCATTAGTAAAGAGTCAGAAGATGTATATGCGTTCCTCCACTATACAAAAACCAAAGATGAAGAATCTCTTCTGTTTGAATTGGATCTCTATTTTTCCTCCAGTCTTTATTCTGATTTAATCTATTCATAATAGTTTTCACAACATTATATCTTCTTTGAAATTTGCATATAAGAACACGAGCTGAGAAAACCAATTTCTTCCTTGAATTTCTCCTCTTTTAGATCAATCATAGCTTTGAAGTCCATATTTTCCAGTCTTCCTAGGGCCTGATCCACAAATTGAAAAGCAAGGAATTTGGGGGTCGAATTATTTGAACTCATTGTTACCACCTACCATAAAGAGCAAAGGCATTTGATTATTCATAATTCTTTTTGATAAAATTGAAAATATCGATTCACTTAAAACCATGGCTAAAGTAAGGCCAAAGACAACAATAACTTAGAAAGAAATTTAAACAACTGCCCTATACACATCATCACCCAGCATACAAATCACAGCGGTTCATTTCTACATCAACCACATTAATGACCATGGGGTCAATCTGGATATGGTTTTGACTGTTTGGGAGACAAAGCTAATGATGAAGGTTCCCATGGATGCTATGATTGTCATTAGGAAGGATGTGCATTTGTTCCCAAATGACTTTGAGTTCTCTTTCGTTAGTACTTATGCCAAAAGAGTTCGAAAGATATCTCCCATTAGCTGCTTTCTAATAATTTATGGCCTAAGTTATGAATATGACATTTCAAATTGCTGAGCAGTGACAAGATTGGCTGAGTTCCCTGATCTAGATTGTTCTTGTTGTGTATGGACATGCCAATGTTTTGGGAGTTATTAGTGCCTACAATAGTTCTGATTTGAGAAGGACCATTTATGGGATGAGACTTATTGAGATCATTCTAATTGGAATTTGAGCAAGCTCAGGGTCTTTTGGTTGGGCTAGATTCCATATGGTTGGCTTTCTTTTTGCAATTGGTTAGAGGAGAAGGGCACTTGTTGTTTTTGAAAATGAGATGATCTAGATCCTTGGGATCAGGCATACTATGAAGATCCTGTTGCTCCCCTTGGTTTGTATGCTGTGTAGCCACCAGGGCATGATTGGTGGGAGCTTCAACAACTAGAACTGGTTGAGAATCAACAACTTCCATGGGCTATTGTATAGGAGTATTTGTAGAGGTGAAAATTTTGTTGACCAAAGGGACCAACTGAGCGAGGACAGAAGAGAATGAACACTTGCAAGCAAAGCCAAGAAAGGACAAAGTGAAACCATCCATGGTGAAAGGCAAGAGAAATAGACCCCCACAGGGAGAAAGGGAAAGCATGCACCAAAGCAGATTGCAAAAGATGGGAAAGAGAATAACCGCACTATTCATTATAAAGCCAAATCCAGCCATGAAAATGCAAAAAGAAAACTTAATAGTAGAAAGAAAGCAAGGAGAGGCAAGTGGTTGGAGAAAAGTGTTGGAAAAGAGGCAGGGCCCGCAACTAGAATGCAACCAGAAGGAATAAAAAAATATAAACATCCTCTCTAGGGAAAACAACCACCATTGTTATGCTAAGAGAGGTGGAGACAAAAGTAAGGCCAATACCAATCAACTTCCCACTAAAGTGGAATAGAAAAGCAGCCAAAAAAAGACACAATTTGAGAAAAGTGGATTATGACTCGGAGAAAGGAAAATGAAATGTCCCAAACCGGGTATTTCCCAAATTTCCGCAAATATATCTCATACAGATTTAAACAAACGCATTAATGCAATAAACCATGGATTCAACAGTAATAAACCAACAATGTATTCCATTAAAGTCCTCAGCAAATATTATTGCATTATACAACAACAATACAATAACAGTGGGATTTCTCACAATCTAAATCCGAACTACAATATGCAAGAGAATATCAAATAACAAAAAGAACCTCGAAAATGCAATGGTGAACTCTGTTGTGAATTCACCCCGAGATGAACTGGGTTTCTGTCCAAACCACCGAGAAAGCCTGAAGGTTTCCGTCCTCAGGTTTCAGAATCAAAAGCTGAAGCTCTCTGGATTCTCCAAGAGAATGAATTTCATAAACTAAGCATGTCTCAAACGAGCCTCCATTCCTTCTTTTTATATTCTCACTTTTTGTCACTTTAAAGTATAACATCAATTTAATAATAAAGTGACATAATAATAAAGTAAGAAATTTTCTGGCATTAAAATGGATGACCAAACGAACTCGGAATAAGACGTGTGATAGCTTGTCGGAAAACTCTCGGTGATATGCTCCAAGTCCAATACTGAAATGCCATGAGGACTGTACTCTGACAACTTACTATAAATAGTAAGTATCTGGAAACCCTGCGGAAACTACTCTGAATTGACTTGAAACTAGAATTCCCTAGGCCAAATATCATACTGACCCCAGTTAAGCCTTGGTTAGCCTATCGGGCCACGATAAAACGGCTAACGAGGCACAAAAATAATGTGCCCTAAAAAGGAGACATTACAAAACCTCCTTTCTCGGAGATTGCTTGCCCTCAAGTAATCGGTATCTGCATGCTGAGACCACAATGCCTGGATCCCATACCAACCTCAAGGAAGCTGCTCCACCAATCTGTTGCGCAAAACTAACACAAACAATTTGTCCAGACTTGTGAAACCAATCATCAAGACCACATAGCAACAATGCAATAATCAAACTAATGTCAGGGTCCCAAATCTCCCCATGTGTCTGATCAGTCGAATCAACTTGCCCTGTGCTGCCATCATCTGTGAGCAGATCCTCAATCCAACTGGGTATCTCACTCCAACTGAAATCATAAGCTCTACTAAGGTCAAGTAAAGGTGGGGACCTCACATTATGCCAACCAGCTCCCTGAATTATCGCTAACCAGGAGAAAGTTCCTCCTGGGTCCCACAAACAAAAGGGCCACCCATCTCCCCAGTTGACTGAAATATCTTGTCGATCCATGCCCATAATGAGTGAATTGCCCAAAAGGCCCAATTGCCAAAACATTGTCCCTCCAATATGTAACCCAAACCGGAAATTGTACTAAAGAAGCAAACTACCAGAGTTGCAAGACATGGTTTCCTTCGTCAAGAAGGGAAGTGTATCAAACTTGCCATCCATCCCATACATAATAGACTCTACCCAAACATCAACATCATGTTCAAAACTTGTGATGATAGAGTTACCATAGGCACTAGATGAATCGGTACGGTAATGTGGTTCGAATCAAGGGATACTCATCAACATTGTCTTCTCTCCTTAGGAACCCCTTGGTCATACTGATTACCAAGTCTCTATCCAAGGCTGATTTGTAGTCAGCATTATACTCATCAGTCAAATGTGACAAGGCAACGGCTTCTTGGAAGCCATCAATACTAGACATCTCTCCATCAGTGAGAGATAAAGCAATGAAAAGCGTATCACCCATCATGCAAAAAGTCACAACTGCCCATCCTGAACCACTGATGTAGAAACCCAACTACTCAACAACTGAGCTCACCTTGTTACTCCAATCTGGTGACCAAGACTCATCTCTAGTAACTAAATTTGGGTCCCAAATTCTGTAATCAACCTTATCCTCGTCATGGGGATAGGAAATACCTTCCTCATCTAGCTCAAAGAAAGGATTATCAAATGTCAAATCAGCATCCATCTCAAACAAGGAATTGTCAACCGCTTGAAAGTTATCTAACTCATAAAGAAACTCTGGATGATCCAAAGTGTTAATATTATGGCCTTTACGGCAAACATCCTCTTGCTTGAGCAATAAATCGATATGATAAATAATAATAATAATAAATATTGGCAATATTTATTATTTATTGTTTATCACCAAAATTGTTATATATATGTTAAATGAATTAATTGAGGGCCCAAGGTCGGCCTCTTGGCTTTAATATTTAAATGGATTTTATAAGTCCAAGTCGGCCTCCTTGTGGATGAATTCATCACATATATAAGGTGATCGAATCCAAAGGAGAGAATCATCAAAAACATAACATGAGATCTCTTCTCATGGATTTGACTAACAATTTCTAGCCAGCGAATTTATCCAGCCTTGAAGCTCGAATCATAACTACATTGGAAGGCGTTTCATACCTGCATTAGAGTGCAGTGTTGGAGCGAATTCCTTATATGCTGGAGCGAATCCATTAGAGCTGGAGTGAATGCATTAGTGCTGGAGCGAATTGTATTAGAACAAGATGGACTTGTGCATTGCAAAGGCTGCGATTTACTGCTTGGAGCGATTTAGAGCAGAGATTAGAAGAAGCAGCAATGCATCCTAAATCTGCGAATTCATTGGCAGCAGAGATAGAAGTTAAATTGACAATACTTAGGTGCAGATTTGAGAGAAGGAAAGAGCTGTGAGTTGCTTCTTCAGATCTGATATCACACTTATATATTCATGGGCTAAATATTCGATATTTAGACCATCGAATTAATCCAGATCTAGTGGTGCAAAATCTGACTCTTAAGGAACAATCCAACAGCAGATTTCAAGGCAGATCTAAGTAGTTTACAGTCTGATCCAAGATCAAAGAAAAGGTGCAGATTGGTGGCATCTTGGAAGCCCTAGGCGGGCTGACCTGGCACATTCACATCTTGGAGAGTTTGAAGGCACTGATTTGAAGATCATCCGGGTATTATCTCTCCTTGTTCTCAATCATTCTTTTATCCCGTGCTTAGTTTTGTTAGATCCCTATAGATTGATACATTCCTAGCATAAATCTGGAAAACATTAACACAAAGATCTTTTGGGACAGCTATCCAAGTCATAGGTCTGTTGTATGCTATCGAGTTCCTGAATGAATTCGGACCTTTCCCTGTCATCCTGTTCCCTGTATTGACTAGTGGCAACAATCTGATTTCTTTCTTCCTTAAGAGCAAGATGTGTGTGCTCCAATGTTTCCTGAGCAATATTAAGCTCTCTGTTTAGCTTATTAGCCTCATCATCCTTTTTCCTCAACTGCTCAGCATAATTTTCTGCAACCTGTAATAGGTAGTCGCGATCCGACAGTAAACATAGATATTATGATTTCCAAACCTCAAATGCTGTTTTGACCCCCTGTAAATCAGCAACATAAGATTCACTCCCTACACCATTTTGTCCTCCTTCCATTTGAGCCTTTCTGTAGAGATCCTCAATAATCCCGCGAGTGCTATCATGATGAACAAAAGTTGCAACAATGACATCGTCATTGACTTTCAACTGACTTTTCAAGGCATGCTTCTCATCATTGTCATTTTGGGATGCATTATCTAATGGGAAATCAACATTATACATAAGTGAGGTGCCGCTAAAGAAGTCACATGACTCCTCGTTACATGAATTGCTAAAGACATCCAACGGGTGGTCACAAATTTTAACCAAATCTTTTCCATCTTTTCTTTGATCAAGTGTAGGCTGAGAATCAATGGAGGTTGGTTGCTCTTCTCTCGTAAACCATCCTGTAACCTCTAGATTTGCTGCCTCTTCTTTAGCCTCTCCATGCATTGATTCAATATTTGTTTTACAATCTCTTGTTTCAATGACAACCTCATAAGGCTTTTCTTCCATAACTGGTTTAGTTTTTTGTTCACTTATGGGTTGATTAATGATAGCTGAAAACTCCTCATATAAATTTCTGCACTTGTCTTGTGCAAGTAGATCCCGAGCCAAATCCTGCCATTGCTTCTTTTCCATTAAAGTCTTGTGTTGTAGCTTTGGATTGTGCAAGTAGATCCCGAGCCAAATCCTGCCATTGCTTCTTTTCCATTAAAGTCTTGTGTTGTAGCTTTGGATGAAAGTCCAGGAAACTAGAAAAGGTTAAATCTCTTTGAACCTGTGGAGGAAGTGTGTTATACTCATCATACATGCCGAGTATTTCTATCCTTTCATCAAGTTGTGAAATTTGGGCTAACTGTTGCTGTACCTTAACAAGATGTGATGTCCCCTTCTAGCTAGAGACATCACTCTAGCTTGTGATTAGCCTATCAGAGACCTTCGTAGGCTAATGAGATTGGATAGAAGGTCCTTTGAGGGATGCATCTTCTTTAGTGGTCAAAGTTTTGCAGATTTGGCTTTTGTTTGAGGTCTCCAGGACTCCGTATGCAGTACTTACTATTTATAGTAAGTCGGAGATGTTAGAGATGGACCCCTGCTATTTTTAGTAAAGGGGTATG
>MU225863.1:2328872-2370000 GCA_018584345.1 Thuja plicata
TATTAATAGTTTGAGCTTATATTATAAAGTTATAATATAATTTTATATTATAACTTAAGTGACTTAATGTTGAGGGTCTATTTCTCATCGAATGGGGCCAACTGACTGAATTAATTGAAGGAGAAAAGATTAAATGTATTTTCCTAAGTCTAAAATTATTAAATGTTTTAATGATTTATTTTTAAATGATTTTATGAGGAAAATCACAGCTCTCTAGAAGAATCTGATTTAGGGTTTGAAAGGCATATTTATGCTTTGCAAAGAAGGAAGAAATCATCCATTGTTATTTTGCTATCATTTTGAAAATAGGTTTTTGTGCTCTGAGAAGGGTTTCAGCCATTGCCATTGAAGAACGTAGTTTCTTCTGTGAGCCTCCATTTGAACTGGTGAAATATCCACCGAATTTGGTATTTAGAGAGTTTCATACAGAGACTCTGATTTGTGCTTTAGCAGAGGTTTTACTTTGGCAGTCAGAAGGAGACAGACAAAGATTTAATTTTCTGCTACATTGATTCGCTACAGTGCCACGCTACAATAAATCGCTACAGTGCCGTGCTACAGTAAATTGCTACAGTACCGCGCTACAGTAAATCACTACAGTGCTGTTGTGAACAGTAAATTGCTGCCCAAGGGAGAAGAAATAAGGAGCATTTTGCACAAGAAGATTTAAATCAGGCTTCTTAATTATTCTAGATATTGTTTTTGAGTATTTCTCCAGAAATAAGCATTGTATGAACATTAGTAATGATATGAATAGATGAATTGGATCAATATTGCAATCAGATTTGTATTTCAATTTGGATAGATTAGTTCCAATTATTGTATTTTCTTTTATGTCAAACCCTCAAAAACCAAAAAAATACAAAACAAAAAAATTATAACAATCAAGCACAGTTGCAGCTGATAGTGAGTTCAGTAATTGAACCAAGTTGGGGTTCTTACACAAGATCCTTCAAGACTTTTTCCAAACCTTGCATCCTTCCTAGCTAGATACAACTTGTCTCTGCAGGTGAATGTTCAAACTTACACTGTTTGAAATCTTCAGAATAGCTTGTAGCTGCCAAAGACAAGGCTTCACTTTCAGAGTATGAATATTTTGCACCTTTCAGAAGTTTCACAACTACCTCAAGCTGCCGGTATCCTGTTCCTCTTGTCGTCAACCCAATTAATTTGGGCAATGTTACATCAACTTAATTGCAATCTTGTATTCTTGTTTTCTGTAAACATTGAGATTCTTTTACATTAGTGATAGCCTTTGATGTTGATCTTTTTGCCTGCCCTGTAGATATAATCTCATTCCCATCTTCACCAACAATAGGTTTAGCACTAACCTTAGTCTTTACAGTTCTAGAAGATTGAGCAGCAACGAACATGAACTTTAAGAGATTGCAAAATGTTGTCTATAGCAGAAATGAACAGAAATGAAGAACATATGTCCAACTAATTGTTTCAGAATTTTGGAGGAGATATTTTTCCAGCAGCAAAGAATAGGCTCTCCTTAATTCTTAGGCCCATTCTACAAACAATATATCTTTGGTGTTTACACCACTTTCCTTACTCAGCAATTGTAGAGAGAACCAAATTTTCGTAAGAAGTCATACAGGACTCAAAACTGCCTAAGAGCTTACATCATAGTGAAGGTGACTCCTGTGTACTTCAGAGCTCGTAGTTGTTCCTATAGCTACATTAGGACTGAGTTCGTAAGACGAATTGTTTTCGAAACCAATCTATTGCTAAGACCAGTGATGTTATAACCAGCCGCTAAACACCGAGGATGAATGCTACGTAGATGTGCCTTGGAACAACTCTTCCATATTTCACCGAATGCATACAGTTGAGAGTTTTACGGGCGTCAAACACTCCACAGCTTGAAGTACCCGATGCTACCAACACCTTCCAGCACTGAAGAAATCCACTGCAACTCCACGTTAAATCTGCTGGAGAAGTCTATCACACATGCATTGCCCTTCAAGTGACCCCCTATCCAACACGGGCTGTAGTGAGTAAGAGGGAAGTTACACCTCTTCCACGACAGTCATTCAAACATGCAGTTTACACCTGTGAGTTTATCGATTTTCCCACCATATGAAGCTCACTTAAATAATACCTTTTGTCGCGTGAGCAGTCTACTTAGCTACTAGCTTTTGAAAAGTAATATGGTGGCGGTTCATGTACGATTACTAATACCCGCCACGATTCACCACTGTATTGAGCCAACAACTCTATGCGAGCCAATAGCCACACCTGTCCGTATTTATATAACCAATACTCTTCAAGAACTTCCCGTGGGTCTTTAGAAGGGTCAGAACTTTGCAGAATGATCGAGCAACTATTTCTATTAGTGGCAAATGATTTAAATCCTGGAGCCGTCTCATGTATATCTATTTGTATGTATACAAACAGTGTATATTACTTCAACTTTGTATCAAATGAAGCGTCTTGCACCTCCCATCAACCAATGAAAGTCCCACACCCCACGTGGTATTTCTCCCGTCCCCTTGAGATATGCTACGGGATTTCTGGCCAGTCACACTCTGCACAGTGAGTGCGTATGCTCCTGTTTTGCTGTTTGGGTCTCGTCAAGTTACACTCAGCCATTGTAAATCCCAAGACCCAGCTGTGTGTATGAGTGAGTGTTCGCGGGAAGCTTTTCACACAACCAATCCTGTCACTTGGTCTATAAAGGAAGTGGCGGAGTAATACGGCTTGCGTGCTGCTATGTAGCAGTGCATACTCGTGTATAAAGTGCAGGCGCCACTAAATGTGCAGACTGGGTAGAGTCTAAGGGCGCAATTTCCTTGCCACAACAACTACTGTAAGGTAAGAGCAATCTCGGGGCCAGCGTACAGACTTATAATCCTTGAGACGTTTTACTTCTTCTCCAATCTACATTTGCACTTGTTATTCTTAACGCTGGAAGTAATGCCAATCTTTATTCTCTAAAATTCGAAACTAAGTGCTGCAACATCAATAATTGATTTTCTTACTTGATGAGCTCAAAGGTGAAATTTGTTACTAATAAAATCTTTCTCCCAATTCCAATTTGTTTTTGAAGACAACCTCACAGGCTGGCAAGATTTATAGCTCTGATACCACTGTAATGTCCCAAACCGGGTATTTCCCAAATTTCCGCAAATATCTCATACAGATTTAAACAAATGCATTCATGCAATAAACCATGGATTCAACAGTAATAAACCAACAATATATTCATCAAAGTCCTCAACAAATATTATTGCATTATACAACAACAATACAATAACAGTGGGATTTCTCACAATCCAAATCCAAACTACAATATGCAACAAAATATCAAATAACAAAAAGAACCTGGAAATGCAATGGTGAACTCTGCTGTGAATCCACCCCGAGATGAATTGGGTTTTCGTCCAATCCACCGAGAAAGCCTGAAGGTTTCCGTCCTCAGGTTTCAGAATCGAAAGCTGAAGCTCTTTGGATTCTCCAAGAGAAAATGAATTTCATAAACTAAGCATGTCTCAAATGAGTCTCCATTCCTTCTTTTAAAGCAATAGCTGTGAGACTTCAGTTTCCTTTCTTTGTCTTTTTGTATTCTCACTTTTTGTCACTTTAAATTAATACATCCATTTAATAATAAAGTGACATAATAATAAAGTAAGAAATCTTCTGGCATTAAAATGGATGACCAAACAAACTCGGAATAATATGTGTGATAGCTTGCCGGAAAGCTCTCGGCGATACACTCCAAGTCCAATATTGAAATGCCATGAGGACTGTACTCTGACGACTTACTATAAATAGTAAGTATCTGGAAACCTTGTGGAAACTACTCTGATTGGCCTGAAACTAGAATTCTCTAGGCCAAATATCATACTGACCCCAGTCAAACCTTGGTTAGCCTATCGAGCCACGATAAAACGGCTAACAAGGCACATAAATAATGTGCCCTAAAAAGGGAACATTACAAAAAAAGCTTGCCATTCCAGCCAATTATTACCATAAAGAAACCAATTGTGGTCCCAAGCAAAGGAGAGATTGCACTGCCTTTAGGAAAGCCCAAAAAAAGATCTGAATCAAGAAAAATCTGTCCATTGATATCCTTCACAACTTGGTGCAAAACCAAATAACAAGGATCTTGATTAATCTTACTTTTATCACCTTTAAAGTTGCCAAAAAATTGATTAAAGTTAAAGTTGGTAAGCCAGTCTGCCTCATTGCCACTTCAATGGACATAAAGAAAACAAATTTCTTTAGTTTTGGAAATTAAGGAAAAAGCAACATTAAGGTGCCCTTGGAACCTCCAATTAGCAAACTTGCCTGTGTTTATTCCCTCCACAATGGTTTGAGAATTGTCTTCAAATAATGAATTTTAGGCTTTTTGAATCCACCACCACTTTTGAACTCAGAATTAAACCTTCCATGTTTGGTACATTCTTTGAGTTGATATTTGTGGCTTTAGTTCCAACTTTCATGACATCTTCCTTATTATCATGGATGATTGCTCCAACCCTAGTAATTTTGGGATTAGCATCTGACAGTTAATTTGGGGAAGACCAAGGTTATGATCTTCAATGCTCTTAAGACCTCTCACCTCCATTTCTTCTTCAGGGGTTTGGAGGTGGAGATCTCGTCCACATACACATATCTGGGGGTCATTCTCTGGGCCCCGTTTACCATGAGACCCGCCCTTCAACCACGGATAAATAAGGGGTATGGTTTGTTGGCCCTCCTCGAGCGATAATGTTTCTAGCATCATTTCCAGGACACTTTGTCCAAGATGACACTTATGGATACACTCATCATACCTACTGTTCTCTACGGTTCGGTGGTGTGGGGTCCTTTGTTGGATTCAGATTGGGCCTTTGCCGAGCGGGTTCAAATTCTTCTCCTCCGACGCATCATCCAATGCAAGCAATCCATCACGCACAACATTATTCTTGCAGAGTTTGGGGCGCAAACTTTCAAGCTTGAGGCCATCTTTGATCTGGTCTGGTACCTTCACTGCCTTCGGGGCTTTGCTGATTTGGGTGAGGGGCGTCCTAGATACCCCTACCTTACCTATTGTTCTTCAGAGTCTATCGCTGCTTCTGTTGTCTCCTTTGGTCGAGCTCACAGATGGTTTGCTGAGACTTCGGCCCTTCTTGGGTCTTTTGGGATTGCTATAGATCTCCTTCCTCCCTTCCAATACTCTCTCAATCCCCCCCCATCTTCTTCCCCCCGTCCGGAGCTGAATAGGTACATCATAGATGACATTTACAAACAGTTTATTCACACTATTTGGTTAACCCCCACGGGGGCCTTCGCCCTAAGATGGCCTTTTATGCAAAGAACTTTCTAGATCTGAAGGACAAACTCATTGTCCGCCCTTCCTACTTGTCCCACCACTGGCCTCACTCCCTTAGGATACCCCTTGGTTCCTTCAGAGTGGGGTCACATCGACTCCGTTGTGAGACACGACTTGTTAGCTTTGTAGCATTGGGGAGGTAGAGTCTGAGGAGCACTTCATCTTTCGCTGTCCTCTATACTATGAGATCAGAGGGAGGTTCTACTGCCTCTTTAGTGAGGCGTGATCGCTATCCACCTTCTTTAGATATATGGACCAGAAGTGCCTTGCCTACTTTCAGCAAGCCCTTAAGCTTTGGGACCACACACTCCAACACCGACATCTTGCAACGTCCCCACCTTGTCAACTCATTACTTCCTTTTCCACATGGGGTACCAAGCGTCGGATTGGGCCCACACCTTATTCCAGGTCGGTGAGGCCTAGGACGGGCTCCTTTCTGTAGAAGCCTTCCTCTTCCAGGGTTCTGTCTAGTCCTATTGCTTATCCTTTAGTTTGGAAGTTCTTCACGACTGTTCTGAATCCTTAATTGGGTTTGGGAGGATTTCTCTTCTTTCCCTTTTGGACCATTCTCTCTGTTCTTTTATTTTCCGTTGTTGCTTTCTTCTTAGGGTACCGTTTGGTGTCCTTGTTGTGGGCTGGCACCCCTTTTTGATGTACTTGGCAGTCCCTTTGATCCTTTGTGGTCTTTTGTTGGACATTAATAGATTTATCTTATCTTATCTGGTTTACATTCATCTCAACTTTGGGTGTGTTTTGGTCAAACAAAACCTTTTAATGAGGTCAAATCCTAAGAATACCAAGATCACTACAATTGTACTCATTGTTATTTGTGCCTATGACCAGAGAGATAAATTTCTTTCCTTCGACCAAGAACCATTCCAATACTTGTTGCAAAGCCTTACCTTTATTGTCGAAAGCTTTCTTGTTCATTTCCATCCATATTTCCAAGAGGTTATATTTAGATCGAGTCTCCACAGGACTTGAAGGATTTCTAAAGAAGAGAAACAAGGCCAAGAGTCTTGATCCCAAAGTGAAACTAGAAACCCAAGAGGAGTTGAAGACAGAAAGGAATTTCCCCCAAAAGTCTCTTGTAAAGGTCTAGTGAATAAATAAATGATTGAACTCTTCCAAATGCTTGAAACGCATGGTGCATTGGCTTGGACTAGAAAAATATCTTTTGATTAATTTCTTCCAAGTTGAAATTTTATCCTACATTGCCAACCAAGGGAGATTGTGTTTTTGGGCCAAGCTTTTGAGAAACAAATATGCTTCTAGGGGGCTAAGGGTGGGTCACCCTTAACAATATAATAATCCTAAAGAAATTGTGATAACCATCTTTTAGAGTTTAAGCCCCATTACCTTTGCTATCCCAAATCCCCTTCCTTGCTACATCTTGGTTTAAAATGATTGAGAAGGATGTGAAAAATATTTGTGTCAACATCCTCCCGACTAGCCAAGAATGATAGCCTTTCCAAGCTCTTGAAATGACATCTAGAATCTTACTCAATCCAATAATTGTAAACCTTTTACCCTTAGGGGTTGGTAGTTTGGAGCTGCAAGGCCTCACAGTTCCATATCTTGCAAAATTATTCTAGAAATCCATTAACTTGCCATTATTGATAACCTAGAAGACCTACTTTTGGAACAATGGCCTAACAACTTTCATACATTCCCATATGGCTGGATTTGTAGAATGATTTTTAATATATAGAAGAGAACCTACCTTTCATCGTTATTATTTGACTTCGACGATATTGGTCTAGGTAGATGAGTTGCCTTTAGTGAAGAGCCATATAAGTTTAGCAAAAGCCTCATTAAAAATATTCATATTATGGATACCGCCTTCTCCATGCCCAATTGGCATGCAAACCTTTCCATCATACCGAGCCACAAGAAGGTCTTTAATATTTATAGATTTGTCAATCATAATAAGAATTTTCAGAGCTAAGAGCATAGAGAACTAGTGTAAAGGAATGTCTTGTAAAACATGCTTGAGGAGGGTTTACTTGCTAGGAGAGGATGAGAATTTGCCCTTCTAGCTCACAAGTTACTTATGAGCTTTTGAAGACTGGGATACCTTAATTCCTCCTTATTCCTTACCCATAAAAGAGGATAACCCAAATAGGAAGTCGGGAGCTTTTCTCTTTGTAAGGAAAGAAATCTACTCACAAAAAAATGCTTGTTTTTTTGACATTAAGGGTAAAAATATTCAATTTTACTGGATTATTTTTTGTCCAAAAGCAATTCCATAAATCCGAAGCAAATCTCTTAGATTTCTCACTTTTGTCAATGTGGGCAATGAAAACAACACAGTAGCATCATCGTAGTGTTGGTGTATCAGGGGTCTACCATTAGAATTTCCTTTTCTCCCTTGAGTGCACCAAATATCTTTGAAGATCCTCCATCATGATGATGAAAAGATAAGGAGAGAGGGGACCTCACTGATGTAATCCTTTGGAACTGCTGATGAAACCCTTTGCAGAGCCATTTTTGACAATAGTGATATTGGGGGTAGTATAACAACTTCGAATCGATTCTCTCCAATCCTCGTTGAATCCAAATTTATCTAGGACTTTATCAATGGAGGACTAACCGACTCTATCAGACCTTGACATATTTAGCTTAATGAGAGGGCTTCCTTGTTCATCCAAAATGATGTTGGGGAGGATTTATTTTAGTTTGTTAAGTACCACTTTAGAAAACACCTTATTACAGAGGAAGACGTGTTTGAATTTTGAAGTCCTTAGGATTGCAAGCCTCCTCCTTCTTTGGAATGAGCACTAGAATGGTGGAGTTGATGAATATGAGCATAGATTTGGAAACCTTGGATTCTTTAACAACTTCCTAGAGACCTCTACGGATTAAGTCCCAAAAATGCTGCTAGAAAAAAAGCAAGAAAGCCATTTGGGCCGAGGGTGCATGTCAGTGCTCCAAATTGTATCCTTCAATCCTAGAGAATGCACTTAAGACCTAAATTTGGGGACTTGTGTTGGTTTAGACTGACAAGGCAAGACTTACGATCAGAATGTAGGCAAGTATGGGCCAATTGACAATGATGGGTAATTCTTCTATAATTCTGGTTTTGCAGGCCAAGGATGTTATGGACAATTAAAGAAAAATGAAAACAACTGGTCACACAGCTTTGCCACAAACCTTTGACTTTGCATAAAGATACTCCAAATATTTGTCTCTAAGCACTCCACACTCCTTGTCCTGGTTTATTGTTCCTGGCAACCAAAGATCTGTTTACATTGTACAGCAGATTAATATCAGGTTACACATGCAATCAAAGATGCAAATCGAATTTATATCCCCACTTGTAGATTCTTATGTGATCCCTTACTTCACACACAATGTGAAAACCTGTAAATGCATCACTCTATGAAAATGGATAACAAATGCAAGATCTCAAGGTAATGGCAATGGTATACATTACTGAGTTATGCAAACTGTTAGGACACTAACTTATGCTAATCTGAAAGGGGATGATATTCAAGATGGCGAATGATCATATCACTGAAACTGACTGGTGCCATACTGCATCGGGCGACAGAGTCTAAACTTGAAGAAATGTGTTATTCTTGTAAATCTGAAATAGAGAAGTACCATTACATCTAAAACCCTATCTGTCTAGCTGCAATATGAAGACTTAACAATCTTCTCACAACTAGACATTCTTTGACAATCCATAACTAATCAAAGAAATGCCATATGCTATTCCAAAAGGGCTTTTCAAAGACTTCAAAAAGATTTACTGTGATAGTTAACTAATCAAGAATAAGGATAGTTTAGTAAATGAAGCCCTAAATGTATTGTATCCTTTGAAAGTTTCAACTAGTTATGAATCATCTACATCATGGAGAGGCTTTCTGTTTGAAACTAGAAAACACATTGGTGAGTATTTGTTTGCTCCTTGTGATATTAGCCCACCTGAACAAGCCACATACTCGTCCTGCGACTAATGAAATTATGACACATCAGGCCAACTGTCTTAAAAATGCTGCTTACCAATCTTTTGAGCCTGCAACTTGATTGCTAAACTACAACTAAATCTGATTGTCAGCATTGATCAGTCCAACTTCAATGCTCGGGGTAAAACAGATTGACATAAAATTAAGTGTTACTACCTTTTTCTGCTTTACCTAAGTGCACAAGATTTGGACATGTTGCCAGCATCAATACCCTTAAATGGCCTAAGACAAAGTATTAGATCAAGAACACTGGACCGCATGCAATATTTGGCAAGATCGACGACTATGGTTGACTCAGATCCCAATGTAGATCTGACCATCTCAATGAGAAATAAACCGACTGTCTCGATGAGAAATAAAGCAACCATCTCAATGAGAAATAAACCAAGTTATATGGTTTTGCAACCATACAAGTGCAATTTAAGAAGCTGTGACTAGATTTGACAGCCTGCATTGATCAGTTGTTGGGGTTAAATGGATATTCCCGAAGATGCAAAATATAACCTTTTTCCATTACCCATAAGCAAATTAGATTCAAACACACGATCTTTGATGATTGGCTGTCCATGACACTTGGAAAATAATGCATCCTTGGCACACTCTTCCCATAAGCTTCACAGGCATGGACAGTTGTCAAGATGAAGTAGGTTTGACTTAGTGGCAGAGTGCCTTCCTTTGTGATTACTCTCTATGCTTTCATTGTGTTAGCATGGGGGCATCAATTATGGAGGTTATGCCCATCTACAAAGTTTTTGGTATGCAGATCACGTCTTGAACCACAGTTAATGTTACAACATATTGAAATACATAGGAAAGATTTTTCCAAATACGATTCAATTCCCACATGCACAACGTTCTAATTACTGACATTTGACAGGTAATGCAGGATCCCTTGATTTGGTCTAGGCTGATATGTAGATTTTATTCAATGTAAGATAGTAGGAGAGAAAAATTAAATAATTAAAATTAAACCTAAAAAAGTTTCATTTAGCTTAAATTGTTTTAGGTGCTACTAATAAAGAGAGATTTTTAATTTAGTCAATTGTAGTTGATTTAATAGACATAAATCACTGACATAATGCTGATCAAAATGGAATAGTTTATGTGGTATTAGAATTTCTTAATTAAACGTTTGCTTATGTATGCTTATGTAGGAATGTGAGGAGCTGATGGCTAAGGGGATCAGTGGAACTGGCCAAGGGTTTGATGCCCCTGGGAGACGTTTGGGAGGGTTCTCCCATAATCCTCCTTTGACATCTCTGAGACAAAGTGCTTTGGCTGCTGCAGAAAAAAGAGCTCAGCGAGGTAATTTAATACCATCAGGGCCAAATCGTGTTGGGGGTGATAGAGAGATGATGACGCTTTTGACTCCAACTCAAGCAGCTGCTATGGCTGCAGAAAGAAGACTTAGAGATGATATTTGGTGTGCTGCTCCAGTCACTTTTGGGAATGATGCAGTTCAAAGAGCTAGTGAAAGAGAAAACGGATTTTCTGGCCCTTCAAAAGGAGTTGAGGATCAAATTAATGAAAGTGACGGTAGGCTTAAAGGTACTGTTTTTTCAGAGTCTTCAACTTCAACAGCAGCAGTGGAAAATCCAACAAGCACAAGCAAAGGTGATTCTATGTGGAAATGCGGTGTATGCACTCTCCTTAATCCGGTATGTACAACTGTTGCCACATAAAATTTTGTGAGATTTCTGTAGTGTAATTAGTGAAAATTGTCTTCCCTAACTTTGTCCTATAGTGAAGAATTGTTTGATAAGCCATACATTAGCAAAGGTTTTGGTGTCTTTTTGGTTTTTCCAAGATTTATAGATCACTATGATAAGACAATGTCCATTGCTTAAATGCCAATCTATATGGTTTCTTTGTGAGATTTTTGTAGTGCAATTCTTGAATTTGTTGGCTTTGTAAAAATTGTTTTCCATAACTTGGTCATATATGAAGAATTGTTTGATAAGCCATACATTAACAAAGGTACTGATGTCTTTTTGGCCTTTCCAAGATTTATAGATCACTAGGAGAAGAAAATTTCCATTGCTTAAATGCTGATCTATATGGTGCCTAGAATTTTTACTTGGGTAGTGTTGATTGAAGCGGCACGTTAAAAGATGAAACTGATGCATGGTAGAGTGAATTGTTATTTCATGGTATCTCTGTAATACTATAATTGATCTAGTTTAACACGTGCAATGATTGGCTATGGCTGATGAATGTCTTAGTGCCTGAAGAAGACAGACAATCCTGAAGGAGATTTAACATTATTTAGAAACGATATAATAGAAGGCATGATATGCATAAATAACAAGGCTCTTGTCTTAACTGTTTATATTTAAGATGCATTAGATTGTGAATAGACTGATCATCAAAGCTCACACTATTTTAATATAAGATAGGCGCCTCAAGCTGGTAGAAGGATATGATCACCAACTGTCGGGCAACTCTTAATAAACCTATCAACTTTGAATACCGACAACAATATCAATACGATTAAATCTGAAAATATGACACCTGCTATAACATGAATCTGCATTGTTAGACTATGAATCATGATTATGGCTTTTTATTGGCCTGAGGCTACTGTCAGATAAAGTGTTCAGGAATACTATCAGTCCACTGCCATGTCTATGGCAGAACTTTTCATTGGATTGGTTTTTACTTTTTAGTTGTCCTATTAGTTCTTGTCAATCAGATGATTGCTATTTTGATGTTGATATTGAACAATTAATGGCTTAAGCATCGGAGGCTTATTTAAAGAGGAGAATATAAACTTTCAATGCCAGCAAAGTATTAGAAATATCTTTGAATGATTGTAAATTTTGTTAAAAAAATATTTTAGATGACCGTCAGCTGATAGGAAAAGATAATAGATATTAGAGACTAATCTGTTGGGCAATTTGCTTGATCTTTAACTGTTATTTCTTTAAAAGATAATTTGAATTATATTTTTTTGGTTGAATTTAAAGGTCTCTCTGGATCCCTTTTGAGATCCTAGAAATGGTGTTTTTCTGATCATCAAATGAGACATTAGTACAAAATCCACTAAAGAATTACGCTATGTGCACATACAGTATGTTGAACTGTATTATTTGGGATAAATAGTTAAATTTGGAAGAATTAAGAATGGTGGAAGCTCCATAATGGATTGATGTTTGAGTTTTAGAATCTCCATATTGGAATATCTGGCCTAAGACACCTACAATGCTGGTGAGATTTTAGCATATGATAAGGAAAAGACTTATTTCCTTCAGCACTTTCCAGATTGGTATTAGCAACCTTTAGTTTGTACGATCTTTGATTATTTAATTTTTTTAATTGAAATTAATTTAATCTGGATGTGCAATTTATTTCTATAGGGTGCCCAATATGCTTTATTGTAAACGTATGAAGAGAAATTGCTCCATCTTTGTGTAAATTGGCATTAATTGAAAATCAGTTTCTGGTTTACCATGGGCTGCTGTTGCAAAAAGACAATTCATGTGGATGAGAGCCAGATGCAGATGTCTAAGGTGGATGTTTATACTCATAGTTGGAAAACTCGCCAAAGCCAAAAAACTTGGTGAGTTTTCGGCAAAAACTCGGCAAAAAGCTTAGGAACTTAAAAAATTGCTTAAATTTAATTAGAAATGCATTTTTTTTGCAAAATTCAATGAGAAGATGCATTCAATCAGTCAATATATGAGAACACAAGAAACAAGCTGAGTCAATTATATATATAAATGCAAAGTGGGTACAAAATTGCAGTCTCATGATGAATGTTGATGGCTAAAAGAAAAATAGTAAATAGTTTCTGTAAAACTAAAAGTAAATACATCATTACAATTACATCTTCCTCTTCCTAGCTCTAGTAAAAACTAAGGGAGAGGTAGAACTAGAGGGTCTAGTCCTAGAAGCCTGCATTGGGCGTGACTGTGCCTCCTCGCTCGGTATGTCTGACTCAGTGTCTGGCTCGTCCTCCATCCTGGAAGTAGCTCCTCTTGGCACTGACAATGACTCCTCATCCGACTCATCCTTCTTGTTATATGAAGCCTAATCAGACTTGGAGGTTAATTTTTCCCCTTTTATCGGCGCATTCCCCCCCCCAAATTTTTCAACGTGGGTTTGGGGGCAGCGCCTCCAAGACGGGGTCAAGGGGCAGCGCTCCTTGCGGGGTGCAGGGGCAGCAGGGGTTATTTTTTTAATTGGCCGACGTATTCTAACCCTATTTTTGTGACCGACATAAGTTAGCAAGGGTGTGGAAGACTATTTTTCCCCCTCTCAGAAAAATAGAAGCACACAAATGACAAATATAAAATGACTTGGGCTGTTTTTTTGCTTTAAACACTGGAAGACAGCGGTGACCGAGTTTTTGACTGACTCGCTGAGTTTCCTCTGCGAGTAAAAGTCGTAAAAACTCGTAGAGCAAAAAAACTCGGCAAGTTTTTGCAACTCGCCGAGTACTTTGCGAGTATGCCATCTATGCTTATACTTTCATACCAGTGGCTTGCTTAGTTGTTATTAAATAAATTTAATTAAACTAGCATTACCTATTTTTAGAAAAATCTATGTAAAAGATGCTCAGAGATATCATTCTCAAGGCGTCTATTTCTGATTGGATTTGTGATTTAATTGAAATAGGGGAATCTCTTGGCATCTTTTACATAGAGTTTTTTATATATAGGTATTGTTGATGCGAGTTTCATGACCACTTCAACATGTAGGATGAAAAACTCAGTATTCCAGGATGAAACACCAAATATCAAATCCTCTCTTGAATAAGGAAGCTTAGATGCTAAACAATGTATATGATTGTGTGATCAACTAAGACAACCTCAAGGTTCCTTCTTATTGTAGACTTAACTCAGTTGTATAAATGTGATTTGCTGGTAATCACTTGGGGACTTACGTTGTTTATTCAATGGATATCAACTTTGCAAACGTGAATGATTTAACAATGTAAGCTCTTCAACTACTTCTAACTTTGGTTTTGAAATAAAGTGCAAATAGGATATGGGTTTAGAACGCTAAACTACTTCCATTCCCACCAATGGAAGACTATGTTGATGTTGTGGTGAGAACAAACCAGTCCTAGCTTCGCTTAGTCAACTACGTTAAGGAGGGTGCAATCTTCAAAGAATGCAAGTATGATGTTCAAATTACCAATGTTTGTCAAAACCATAAGAATTTCAAATCAATGATCATCAAGTAATTGAAGTGAAGTTCCCGCAATTAGGCCTAGACTAACCTTGCACTCCTGTTTGCAATCAACAAACACAAAAAGGTATGGACACTTGTTTCACCATATGTTCAACAATAACAAAATCTTTTATCATCTAATCTATCCATCTATTTTACTTCAACTATTAACCTTTACTTCAACTTAAGTAAACCTAACTAAGTGAGGAATGTAGGAAACTATGCAATACTCCAAAAGTTCATAAGTATTCACCTTACAAAGACAACAATGAATATAGAGCAATTCTGGCAGTATATTAGCAACGATTCTCCAACAATCTCCCTTTATAAATGATAAAGCCTTGCCTTTTACAGTTGTTCAAGTACAATGGAGAGCTAGAATTGATTTGAAATCAAGGGCCAAGATTCGTCCAACAAAGCCCTAGGATGACTACTAGCTATAAGCTTAAATGCCCTTCTAATTACAATGAAGGACCACCTTGTGGGCCAATGAGAAAATTACAATGTCTTTGTGGACCAACGAGAAAGTAGGTTAGGTAGAAGCATTAAGTGGACTCTGCGTGTACACTTAGAATGATTTGATTGGATGAGCTTGGGCATGTGCAACTGGAGTCCTCTGAGTTGAAGATGAGTGGACACCACCTCAGCATGCTTATCTCATGGACTTGATTAATTCTTTGGAGACGAAGAAATATCGCTCGATACTCAACATTATCAAGCCTCAATAGATTGTGATGGCATATATTCCCAAATTGCTAGATCTTCATGAGTATTTTCCATTCTTGTCATCTCGAAACCTTTTCATTGTCATAATGTAGGTACTTCATGTTGTTGGGGCTTTCTAACTGAAATTGGAATTCGGAAGGAAATTCAAGTCTAAGTTGATTTTCCTTTGCTTGTAGACTTATTCATATTCTTTGCACAACTTGTTCTTTGCATCTTATCCTGATACTTTGGACTTGAACTTGGATTGACATCACCATTTTAGCCTTCAATCTCGAACCATCTTGCATGTCCTCGAACTTGGTTTGTATCCTTTCTTATATCTTGAATTCCTCTTCTCGGGTTTGTCTTGAATCTTTAAAGTGGAAGCCACCTTTCATCCTTGATCTTGCCATTTGTCCTTGAACAGCTCCTCTTTTCCTTGCAAAAACAAGACAGAAGGAAGAATTGTATTAAGTCCAAGAAATAGATATGAAATTTCTCAAAAATTGCACATTTATCACCCTCAAATTATGAGATTAAATAGTTGAACTCAACTTGAAAGTTCCTATTTTAGCCCAATTTGAACCATTTCAACATGTAATTGCTAGTAAACATTGCATTTGAGTGGGGTAAATCACATTTTGAACTTGAATTGCAAGTCTAGGAGGTGGCAGAAATTCAAGGGATGTTGGACAAGCATGTCCAAGGCCAGGTCAGAATCCGACCTGCCCTTTGTCCAAGGTGAGGTTGGATTCCGACCTCTCCTTGGACAAGATCCAAGTTGTCATTGTTTGAACCATAAGCCACTCTTACTTAAAACTTCCTCCCTCTTGCATCATTTTCTTCATTTCAGCACTAAAAATATTTTTCACTTGACTGGAAATTGGTTGTTTTGATTAAATTCCAGTTTAGAATCCAAGATCAGATTATAAATTTCTTGCATTGGAAGTCTGACCTCAAGTCTTAGATGGGAAAATCGCCCCCCTATAAGTCTAGATCAAACTTGTCATGCTTGAAAATGCCACACTTGAGCTGGAAATCAATGTGGAACTAAAATGTGGTCTCCCTTTGAGGGCAGAATTTTGGGATCGATTGGACAAGATTGTCCAAGAGGGGGTTGGAATCTGACCTCCCCTGTCCAAGGTGAGGTCAGATTCAGACCTCTTCTCGGTCAGGCTCCAAGTCGCCTATCTTTGAATCTTCACTTCTACTCACCCCAAAATGACTTCACTTTGCTTTTTCCTTCTTCGCTTCAACTTCAATACTTTTTCATGATCAAAGTGTAATGACTTCACTTCAAATTTCAAGACTTGATCATGAACTTCTTTCTTCCTCCGAGGTCTGATCTTCATGTTTTCACTAAAAGTTGATCTTGAACATACTTGCATTGGATCTTTTATTGGCGAGGAACCCGGATTCAGACCTTAAAACCTTGATTTTTCCATGCACAAACACCAATGGAACTGAGATTTCTTCAAGGCAAAGGGGCGGAAATTTGGGGGTCCTTGAGCATGTCCAAGGACATGTTGGAATCTGATCTGTCCTTGGACCCTGTCCAAGGTGAGATCGTATTTCAACCTCTCCTTGGACAACTATCCAAGTTGTCCCTTGTCAAGTTTCTCTAAAAACATGTTCTTTCCTTATGCAATTTGACAAATTCACTCCCCGTTTCACAGTTCTCCTCATCATCTCTTCAAAAGACCTCATAACTCCACGTTTTCATGTTCAAACTTTGTCTCATGGTTGCAATCTTGTTTGGTATTCTCGTGTTGATTCCACACCAAATAGTCATCTTCAACCTTATCTTGATTTCAAGTTCCCCAAGTCCATCATATTCTCTTCTCTCCCGGTGACTAAATCTCGAACTTAGATCAACTTCCCCATCATTATTTCAAACTCAACCTTCCTAAGACTACAACAATTTGGTGTGGAATCAACACACCCTTCTCGATTGGCTTGACTCTTAGGTTAATAAAAGTTGCTCAAACTCATCTCTCTGACTTGGAGACTTCCAAAACTGCCACTGAACTAAAACAAAATAAAATACCTACTCCTGCTACTAAGCAAAAAGAGGGGGGAACCATTCCCAGTGTGGCAATGGTGTGAAGACCTCACAACAGGTATGCTAGTATATATAAATAATGCAAATGAGGGTAGAACATGTACACTAATGGCAATCTCTTGTGTTATTTGATCTTCACTGCGTTGCAACTGTGTTCTTATGTATCTATGCCCCTCATATAATGACATATGTTAGGGTTAAAGAGTTGACAACATGTACCACACATAACCTTATGTTAGTTACATTGGATCAGATGGGTAACTTGCGATTTGAAGGAGTTTATTACATTATACTTTATAGGATAGAGGTGTTTTTTCAAGGTTATAGTCTAGCCTACACAACAATTCAGAGTGTGGGACACCTCTATTGGAAGAAGATTTTTTTTCACTTCTATATACCTTTTATACTTTTCGAATATTGTACTCAATTGTTTTGATCATTTTTCTCTGTCAAGTGTATCATGATAGAGCTGTGCAAAATTACTGTTATAATTCCATTTCAAGAATGGGATTTGATGGATCAAGCAACCCTTTCTTGATTAAATCATCAATTATTGTGGTTTCATGCTTATAGAGCTCTCAGCTAGAGTTCATGCCATGGTGTCATCAAGGTACGCGTATTTTTATAAGCATTTAATGCTGCTATCATTGAGGGATGGGAGTGGTTTTGGTAAATATTTAATGTCATGTCTTTTCAATGGCATCCCTCTTAAAGTATCTGTGAATTTGAGCCTTTTGCCTTACTAGTTGTAGAACCTACAATTTATAACTTCAATACAGATTAAGTAGAAATTCTAATAACATTGACAATCCACATGCTGATAAAATGATTGTCAATATCTTGAGCAGTATTGAATATGTTGGCTAACTTTATTTGTTTGATCTAATTGGATGATAGAATGAGGATTGACCTTAAAAAGTAGATGCTCCTCAAGCATCCAATGTGATTTGTTGGCCAGGCCTCCATGTTGTGTAAGTAAAGGAAATACCATGCCGATGCCCTTAAAAGTGTAATTAAATTATGGTAAGTTTTGGACTCTTGATAACCTTATTTGAACTTTAGTCATCAAAAAGCAAATGCCACCCATAAACCAAATTGGAAGAAAAGCTCCTTTAAGCAAGTAACACATGGGAAAGGATTGGTGACTTTCAATAAAGAGATTTTGTAATGATTTTTTGACCTCATGGAGACATTGATATATAAGTGCAATAAAAATTAAAGGAAATAAAAAAATGATTACTTCAGTGCCATATTTGGTTATATTTTACCGTATATTCCCCCAAGTTTTGGGTACGGGGATGATGAGCTGCGTTTCCATCACAAGGGTACTTTTATGCCATTTTTAGGGGATGGTATGATATGACTATTAAAAAATAGGGAAATTTTAAAACATTTAGAGAATTTTTAAATATTAATTTCATAACATTGATAAAACATTTGTCATAGACATGGTAGAGGCTTAATACATAACATTAGAATTCAATTGAGATTTCACATTAGAATTTTCAAACAAGTTAACAAAATTTAAGTGATTTCATTGTCAATGTGCATAATTGTAACAAAATTGCCAAAAGCTCCAAGTTTCAACTATAAAATGACAAAATCATAGAAAATATATGCATGTCCCTAATTTGTAGATGCAATTGGTTGATCTATATCAAAATCAGAGCTCGAGTTTGTGTCATTGCTAATATAAGGGCCTGCCTTATGCTATGGAACCCCAACCAATCCCTCTTGTGTCTCCCCATCGATCTGTATAACATCTTTGGGATCAACATCCCAATATATGGCTAGAGTAGGATGATACTCGAGACTGTTGATCTTGTAGCCTCAAAGCATTGTGTACCATTTCCAACTGCTTCGACTGTTTAGAGGGAAGGTTGTTCCTCTTGATTGATTGGGTGAAACAATATGTGGACCAATTCCTCTCTACAACAGAGAAATTGACAATCTAAGAAAGAAGATGAACGACAAGTAACCTCAACTTAGGTGCATACTTGCCATGCCATGTCCATCATTGGTATTGTGTTGGGAGATTGTTGGATATTGAGGTGTAGTCATAAGGAGTCACTTATTTGGTTGTCATTGAATACAACTAAGTTAGTACAGTGCAACTAAGTGAGTACAGTCATGATATACTACAGGTGAAGTGAAGGTACAATCGGTAAGAAGGTAATATTGAAAATTGATTAAGTCTAGAAGATCGGTAGACAGTGAGAACATCACTTTGGTGGCGATCATGGTAGAAGTGGAATTATGAGGAGCTGTCACAGATACAACTTCAACTAGTTTAGATTGCAATGTGGTTCCAACCACAACTCATTTGGTTGAGCGGTGAAAGAGTTTTTAGTGTCACAGACATCAAGACAGGTAGAACACTTATGATCTTGAGTATTGGTCGGTAGATCACAGATCAGTGAGTGGTAAAGTATGTGCGATCATTTCTAATAATATGATGGCGTGGAATAAAGGTTATACATTCAATGTTTGATATTTATGAGATCGATGCAAACATTTAAGTCAGATTTGAGGTGTTGCATTGGAGAAGTCAAAATGTGTTTGACTACTTTGGAGATATAACTTGCAGATCTTATCTTGATCTAACACGGTTATGATAAATCGTTTTATTCATCGAGATTATCAATTTGACACATGGTGCTTTCGCGGGAAATTAATTTGAAGATCATTTTTATGTCAGTGGAAGTTGTTTATAAATAGGAACTGCTCATGTTGAAAAGTTGTTGAGAGAAGTTGTAAGAGTTGTTTTGGGTGATTAGGGTCTTGTGATTTCAATTTGAGGTTGCGATCAGAAAGCTGATAGACAGAGAGCAGAGAACAGTTACAGAGTACAAAGAACTCATTGGATCTGACAAGCAATCAATGCTACATCCAGATCACTAATCTTGTTGTTCCCTAATAGTTGTAGCAAGCAAAATCCCTTAACTGGGTGAACTCTAACAAGTTCTTTTTGTAAATCCTTTAACAGGGTAACTTTTTTATCGAGGTTTGAAATCCTCTAGCGAGGTAGATCATAGTTGATCTAATTGTACTCCTAACAGTGTACTAGTCACTCTTAACAGGGTGAACCCTCAGAAAGCCACGTGAAAATATCTGTGTCATGTGTGATGAATTTGTGGATGTTTGATATTACTTTCTTTTATGTATTTGCATCAGCTATATGCTTTTAAGTTTGGAAAGTATTTCAGCAGTTATTTAGATCAGTGGTTGAATTAGTTTACTATTTGTTTGGATAGATTCACCCCCCTATCAGTACCTATTAAATCCAACAGTAACCTCAACTTAGGTTCGTACTTGCCATGCTATGTCTACCATCTAATAGGGTCAGTTTAAGCTAATGTAGCTCTATCCAACCTTGCCATTGGTTTGCTGAAAGTTTGATCACAAAGATTGACAAATGCAAGCCATTGTGCGCGAAGTAAAGCAGATCCTCTTCAATATACATTTTCCCAAGGGCCTTCATGAAGCCCTGTTTCATCTTTTCATCATGAGATGGAGGCACTCTCTCAGGTCTTGCTGCATACTATTTGGGATTGAGAGCATAGGCTGCTATATGGTTTACATAGTGTTGAGTTATATTCGGTCTAAGATGCTCCTCTTAAAATCTCAAAGTAGACTCCCTGCTATGAATTGCTTGCTTGATTTGCCCAAGCATGCTATCAAAGGTCTCATAAATCTCTCCAAGGCTAGGAGAGTTAGTATCAACATATCTAATTACTTGCACAATAGGTTCAATGAAGGAGCAAACATATCTGCAAGTGCAAACAAGTTACACAAATTAAAATCTTTAAAAACAATGGAAATATTTTACAATTTAGAAATATTATTAAATTACATTTTAAAATCAAATAATAAATCAACAATATTCTTACCTCATTGTGGATCACTAGTCATCATCAAGGATTTTTTGTTTCACACTTCTTCCTTTCGGTGTGCTTGCCCCTTGCCATCTACCCAATTCCGTGTTGACCACCATTAATTGTAATGCCTCTTGGACGTCAAGAATCCTCTCTAACTGACATATCTAGTGTCCATGGGCTTGAGGAATTCCTTCCTCGAAAATCTCTTGAACAGAGCAAGTGGAGTGTAATGGTTGCAAATGAAAATCTGCACATCTTTGGCCTTTGACACCATTGCATTTACTTAACCTATCTTCCTGATGTCCTTTAAGGTATTGTTCAATGCACAAACACAACATGGGGTCCCAAAAATGTGCTTATAAGCACCTTTGCCTTCAATCAATTAACTCACACACATGGTGTATTGGTCACTACTTATACAACATAGAGGTTCCAACCTCTTTTATGGCATCTTGCAAAATTTGAAATTTGAAAGTTGCATTGTTCTTTTTCCTTGAACAATCAATAGCTCTAAGAAAATAAGAGCTTGCTGAACTGGTGACAATAATATTGATGAGCGGCCGATGTTTCATAGTGGTCCACTCATCCATGATGACGGAGCATACATCCCTTCTCCAAGTTTATTTCATATCTTCTATCAACATACTCACCTTGGAATATTCTCTACCAAGGACGGTGGTGCATAACTTATATTCTTTAGGTGGAAGAAATGAAGGACTGGCAGCTGTCACATCTTTGAACATTTTTTAAAAATATGGTGAACATGCCACATGAAATGGTATGGCACGAGCATAAAAAAACTTAGCAATAGAGGAATCAGCTACATCTTGTATTGTATGTTAAACATATCTGCAAAATAGTACTTCTCTTCTTTCCCCTAGTAGAAGTAGAACCTTCTCCCCCATGAAATCCAATGTCCACGGATCTTGTAGGCAATGCCACACTAGGCTGCAAACTCTCCAATGGAATCCCTTTCCTGCTTCCCCCTCCATATGCAGTCTAGTTTCCTCAATCTTTTCAGATGGAGTTATTGTTGTACAACCTTTCACACCTTGACCACCTATTCACAAAAGATGGCAATAAACTCTCATATAGCTTCCCCTATATCCTTTTTTGCACAAATGGCAATGCCATACTCTAGTTCCCCTGCCCCCCCACCCCCCACCGCTACACTCCCACTCCGTAAAGAACCCCTACTGGCTGCCACACTTCTATGAGATTTTTGTCTACTTTTTTCTTGCATTTGAACTTCAACCTTCTCACTGTCAGTACTCTCACTGCTGCTCACGATTTTTTTTGTATGAGAATTTGAAAGAAATCTGCAAGTTTCTTTTTAAAAAAAAAGACTTACAATGCCCTCCTTGTGTGTTGAAAAATTTGAAAAAAAACCTGAAAAAGTTCAAAACAAATTGCAAAAACAAGTTTAAGACGAAGAAATTACCTCTAATGTAGTGGATTTGATGCCCTAGTCTCCTCTTTCAACTGCTGCTCTTCTCTTGCTTCTCTCCAACTTTGCAAACGTTAAAATGATATTTTTTTTTTCCTTTTTTCTTGTTTTGATAGGTGAAAAAGGTTTGGCTTTTGTTTAAAGGGGTGCAGGGATCCTGGTGGGCCCACCCGCCCCTTTTTTTAATTTTAAAATGTCTTTTTTTGTAAACTCATCCCAAATGTTTCGGGGCCATAGGAGAGAGCTAGCTGTCCCGAGGTGGTTGAGGGATGCTTGGATGTCCACTGGCCTTCTCCTAGTGTCCTATATCCACAAGTAAACACTTTCGAAATTTAGCACGAAAAGGGGATGGGGAGGGAATGCTTCCTAGATGTCCCTGCATCCCTGAAACGCCCTCTATAGGAAATAGGCCTTCTGGGGTAGGGGACGTGTACTGAGGAACACTAATTTATCAAGTTATGGCATTTTTCCTTACATATTCATTTCCATACATATTCATTTCCACTGCCTAGTTTTGTTTAACTTGCATCATACGATAATGGCTTATTTTTCATATTTGCAAATTGCATTTATGAGGGGCTGAAGAAAGAACTAATTTTACAGTGAAGGATTGTTGTAAAAGGTGAAGCGAGTCCCCTTTTAACATTGTTTTGTGGGATATAGACTCATAAATTCTTGCTATACAAATATAAAGCAGGCACACAACTTTGAGAACTGTTTAGTCATTTTTTATAAGTAGCTAGTGAATGATACTGAAATTGTGTTTGAATTCTTGTTTAATCTCTAGATGCAAATGATATTCTGATTGATATATGTAATGGCTGTTTTCTATTAAAAATTTGTTGGTTTAACGTGAGTACATATGTGCTTACTGCTTAGTGAGTAGATTTTAATATTTTATGAGTTTAATAATTTATAAGTGCCTTATACTGTGCATGCATGTTTGTGTTGCCAATGTATGGTCTAGAGCGATGCACTGGATTAGAAAATATAGTGAGATATTATGAGATACTACTGGGTATATCTTTAAACTTTAAACTCAGAAAACAAAAGGAAAGCAATAGGGTAAGATACTGAAATTGTGTTTGAATTCTGGTTTAATCTCTAGATGCAAATGATCTTCTGATTAATATCTGTAATGGCTATTTTCCATAAACAAATTGGTGGTTTAACGTAACTACATATGTGCTTAGTAAGTAGATTTTAATATTTTATGAATTTAATAATTTATAAGTGCTTTTTACTGTGCATGCATGCTTTTGTTGCCACTGTATGTCTAAAGCGACGCATTGGATTGGAAAATATAGTGAAATATTATGAGATGCTGAGACTAAATAGCATGTAACCCATGTTGTGTAGAAAAGTACATGTGCTCCTCTGTGTGTGAGTGTTTATTTTTTCTTACCCTATTGCTTTCCTTTTGTTTTCTGAGTTTAAAGTTTAAAGATATACCCAGTAGTTGTGTGTGAGTGTTTATTTTTTCTTACCCTATTGCTCTGGAAACTGTAACTAATTTCTATATTTAGTTGTTGGTAAGCATACAAGTTCAATGTACAGTTTCTAAGATAAATAACTTGTGAAGCAATCGAGCCTTACTAATCTATTACCTGTGAATGTGACCTAGCCATAGATATAACAGAATAAAATATCAAACATGCTTTGCCCTCACAATTATACGTGTTTCTAAGAGGTTGGTCATTGCATAACTGGTGATGTGTTCATCTCAAAAATGCCACGTCACATTGGTTGTGACAGTCACATTTATATTTTTTGCATCTCTTTGAGCTGCACCAAATGACAATTGAAGCACAGCTTTGTTTCAACAGAGATTATGAAGATAGATTACAAGATAATTGATAATATTTTTCAATTTAAGAGTAAATCTTTCAAAGTGGAAGATATTAAATACACACCAAATTTAAATTTTTCATGTCCCAGTTGTTACATATCACTTCACACATCTCAAGATGCTAAAAGTCCACTTCACACTCATGGCACTAAAAGTTCACCCTCATTAACCAGTTTGAGAGAAATATGATTTTGTCCTGTGTCAATTTTTTTTGTCAATTCACACATTACTTATAGTTGGCTACTTTTAGATACCTCCTAACAGTTCCCTTGTGAGCATATTGTGCCGCAAGCTTTTCCTCTTTGCAACCTCCCAATTGCATGCAACACTTGAAGAGGTCCTTTTTGAGCGTTGTTTTCATGGAAAGGGGGTCTTTCATGTTTTCTTTAATTAGGTTTGACCTATTATTTTCTTTTTTGAAAATTTTCTTTTAAAAAAAGTAGGCACTGATACATAAGTTAAAAAAATGCCGTTTTCTGATATAGGAGTGATACAAGAGAAACAACTATGTTCGAATTTGACAAAATGGTCTAGAAGTCGCAAGTATTAATTGAATCAGATAATTTGGAAAATCTTCTTGTCATGGGTAACTTTGGAGAATGTGATAATGTAATACTTGTACACGAGAACATCAATGCGATTTTGTGCTGCCCTTGGATGTTGGGTTGCTTGTAAAACTGTTACTTCTTATCATCTGCTATTGGGATGCATCTCTAAATATTTTCGATGATGCACACATATTCTTCTTATGTTTAGTGTTCTTCTAGTCTTTATGGCACGTTTTTGTCTTTGCTCATTTTTTGTATTTGGGTTCATTCATACAGTCCTTGGCATTGATTTGTGGAGCTTGTGGCACTGAGAAATCAAGGGGCTCTCAAACTTGGGCGTGCAGGACATGTACATTGGAAAATCCAGTCAACTTAGATAAGTGTTCTGCATGTGACCAATGGCGATACTCATATGGTCCACCAGCAGCTGTGCGTGGACCCTATGTGGGAACATAAAAGTTAGTTTTGCAAGCTAGAACAACTAATTCACTTCAGAATTGTATACTCCAGAATCATGAACTTAATGATTGCAAGAGATATATGTCTGATTCTATAAAAAAAATAATGTAATTGATTGCCTATTTTCGCTATGCAGCTTTTGTTGATTTCTGCTAAAAAATATATTTGACACTGAAGTGTCGCAATGTGTATTGTGTATTTAGTATCAGCTGGACTGACTGAAGTTCAGGTCAACACAAGACCAACTAACATTCTAGCACAGGATTTCATGCTTGGAGTTCAGGAAGCAATGTTGGGACTTGGGCTCTGCCTTAGATTCAACTTTGCCTATTACGATGAGGGACTTAATTGATCATATCAATAAATGGAATTCATCTCTGATGAACTTGAAAATTTCAGTACACGCAAATCCTCTTTCATTTTGCTACCAACCCATCCCATTACATCCCAGGGCTTCTTGAACTTCAGATTCAATTTTCTTAGAATGATGAGGATTTAATTGGTCATTTCAATACATGGGAGTCATTTCTGATGAACTAGACTTAATTGATCATTTTGGTACATGCAAATTAATTTTTGAATAATGAAGTGTTATGGTCTTCACTTTCATTTTGCTACTAACTTATCCCATGACATACCAGGGCTTCATAAACTTAAAAATAATTTTTACATAGGTGATCTACAATCTTCAGAAGCAGTTGCAAAAGTTGGAAAGCAAATTCACATCTCTTCTGATGGTAGTCCTAAATTTTAGTTTCTCTACATCGCGTTCAGTCCTGCTATATAAATACTAGTTAAGTCTTTGTAAATTGATAGAACTTAGCTTGTATACTCCGTTATCAAAGGTAGGATGGTAATCTCAAATTTGTAAGAAATAGTGACTCTAGTTTCTAAGATAGATTGGAAACATCCTTAGATTGTGGTCACCACATACCAACAATCTTCCGCTTGGAGACTGATCGGGCTCCACACCAAACAATCTCCCACTTGGAGATTGATCCTGTATTAACACCACTACCCCCGAGCCCCCAGGGATTGACATACCTGGACTTGATTGGTTCTTATTTCCACTATGATTAAGTTTGAAGGCTAATAGAAACTGAGCAGGAAGTCAATTTCTCTCGAGTTATTGTCTTGGTCAACATATCTACAAGATTCTTGCTAGTGTGTATCTTCTTTAGCTTCAACTATCCATCCTCTAAAACTAAGCGTATGAAATGGTACTGAAGCTGTATGTGTTTGGTCTTAGAGTGAAGAGCTGAGTTCATTGCAAGATGAATCACACTCTGACTGTCATTGTACAACCTGCTATTCTCTTGTGTCTTGCCCAATTTCTTCATGAACCTTTGTAACCAAATCATCTTCTTACTAGCCTCTGTAGTAGTAACATATTCTGCTTCTGTTGTTGAAAGTGCTACAACCTGTTGCAATCTAGAAATCTAGCTGATTGTTGTGCCATCTACAGTAAAAACATGCCCTGTAGTGCTCCTCTTTCTATCAATCTCCTAATAAATATGATTCAACATAACCTTGTATAGTGGAATGAGAGCCTCCAAAACATAAGGACTGAGTTGTTGTACCTCTTAAATATATGAGAATCCACTTTATTGCATTCCAATGGTCTTTTCTAGGATTGTTCATATACCCGCTCACAACTCCCATCGCATGTGTAATATCTGGCCTTGTACACACCATGGCACAGATCAAGTTGCCAACAGCTGAAGAGTATGAAACCTTAGACATGTACTCCATCTCCTCGTCTCTTGGGGGTCATTGCCTTGGACAATCTAAAATGACTAGGCAAAGGTGTACAAATTGGTTTTGTATCTTGCATCTGAAATATTTTCAACACCTTGTCTATGTAACCACTTTGAGAATGTTAGTGTGTAATTTTTTCTGTCTCTAGTTATCTTCATACCAAGGATTTGTTTTGTTGCACCCAAATCCTTTATAGAAAATGAGTGTGCTAATTTTTGTTAAGGTCATTTACGCTACATATTAGACCCAACAACAAGCATATCATCAACATATAATAACATGATAATATAGATATCATTATCCGATCTCTTTAAATAAACACAATGATCATAATGACATATGTTTTAACCATGATCAACTATAAAACTATCAAATTTCAAATACCATTGTCAGGGTGCTTGTTTCAGCCAATGCAAGCTCTTCTTTAATCTACACACTAAGCCCTTCTTACCTTTAACCTCATGTCCTTGTGGTTGTTGCATATAAATCTCTTCCTTCAAATCTCCATGGAGAAAAACTGCCTTTTCATATGATTGTTCTAGATATATGTCTTCTGTAGCCAAAAGACTTAGAATAGTTCGAATTGAAGCCATTTTATCAAGAGAAAAAATTTCATCAAAATCAACACCCTTTTTCTATGCAAAACCTCTTATCACAAGTTTAGTTTTATATCTTTTCTGGCATTCATGTTCTTCATTTAACATGTAAACCCATTTGTTAGGCAATGCTGTTTTACCTTCAGACAATTCAACTAACTCCCAAGTTTGATTTTGTATAAAAGAATCCATCTCCTCTTTCATTCCTTGCTCCTACTTCTTTCTAGTTTCAACTTGCATTGCTTCTACATAACTTTCTGGTTCATCTGAATCAGTCAATAATGCATAATATAATGCAGGAGAATATCGTTCAGGCTACTTATTGGGGAAGATCTTCTTACTGGAGTTTGAGGAACTTGTTGTGGTTCTGGTTGTTCAATATTTTCTGGTACTGTTGGTACTACAAATATTGAGATTTTTCAAGTACTGTGTGTTTTATTCTCTTTTTTTTGGCTTCTTTCCATATATTTGATCCTTGCACATGACTTTTTCATTGAATATGACATCTCTACTCCTAATGATTTTGTGATTCTCAAAATCCCATAAGCTATAACCAAAATCATTAACTCCACATCCAATGAAAGTACACTTCTTGGATTTTGCCTCAAACTTTTACTGATTTTCTATATCAATATAGACAAATGCTTCACAACCAAAAGTTTTCAGAAATGAGTAGTTTACCCTTTTGCCCGTCCATGGCTTCTCCAGAATACCACCATCTAAGGAACTTGAAGGCCCTCTGTTTATAAGTAAACAACAATATCTAAATCTGCCCAAAATTGTAAGGGCAATCTTGCTTGCAATCTCATGCTCCTTACATGCTCCATGATTGTTCTGTTCATCTTTTTAGACACCATTTTAGGAACTGTCTTTTGTCTATCAATCCCATGGTATGAACAATAACTGTCGAACTCTTTGTTGCAGTATTCACCTCCATTATCTAATCTGAGACATTTCTACTTGTTTCTTAACTCATTCTCAACCAAAGCATTCCGTTTCTTAAAGATTTCAAATACATCAAATTTGTTGGGGATGAAATAAATCCAAGTTTTCCTAGTTGCATCATCAATAAAAATAACATAATAATAAGAGCCACCAAGAGATGATACCTGAGTTGGTCCCCATACATTTGAATGTACCAGCTCTAACTTTTTGTTCTTCCTTTCCTTCCCAACTCTGAGAAATCTAACTCTCTTTTGTTTTCCATAAACATGATTCTCACAAATTTAAATCTTGTTTCAAACCTGACAATAAATTCTTAGAATGAAGAAGCTTCATCCCTTTTCACTCATATGCCTAAGTTGATTATGCGAATGAGTTGTATCTGTTCTTGTGGATGCTAGGGAAATAGGATAATCAATATTACCAGTACATAAATATAATGTACTTACCTTTGCCCCTTTTGCTATTATAAATGAGCCTTTAGTAACCTTCCACGAACTGTCTATGAATATGATTGTGCAACTTATACTTCCTAGTCTTGTTGATGTTAATTTTTTTCTCAAATCAGGAACATGTCTCACCTCTTTCAACAACTATTGATTTCTATTTGGTAATTTTATCTGTATGTTACTCCTTCCAACAATTTTGTCATCATCACCTAAATAAATTTGTCCAAAATCACCTTGAACATAGTCTAGAAAATATTTTTTTATGGGGTGTGGCATGAAAATAAACCCTCGAGTCTAACACCCAAGAATTAATAATATTATCTAAAGAAAGAATCAAAGCATCTTATAACACATCACCAACTACATTTGCTTCTTTGTTATTTCCTTGTTGTCCATCCCCTTATTTTCCCTTTTGAGACCAACAACCTTTCTTTAGATATCCTTTCTCTCCACAATACCAACACTCCAAATTTACCCTAGATTTGGATATGCCCTTTTTGGATTTCCCATGATTACTTGGACTCTTTCCTCTTTCCCTTTGTTGTCCTTTGTCATCAATAGTCAAAGCATTACCTGATGTCTCACCCGTGCTTTTCCGTTGCATTCTCTCTTAAAGGACAACACCAACAACATCATCAAACTTTAAAGTGTTTGGACTAGAGTCAGAGTTACTTACAACCATGACCAATTCATTATAGATTTCAAGCAATGAGCTTAAAATCAAGAGAGCCCTAACCTCATCATCAAAATTTACTTTTACAGAACTTAGTTGACTAGTAATTGTGTTAAACTCATTCAAATGATGAATAATAGACCCACCTTCTGCATCTTCATATTAAATAAATGTTTCATAAGAAATGCCTTATTTGAGGCCAAGAGTTTCTCATACAGTTTGTCTAATGAAGATGCCTTCATTAGACCCTCTGTTGTTGTTTCTTTTGCTATATTGAAAACCATCGATGATGCCAGACACAATCATATTGCTCTTAGTGCCTTCCTATCAAGAATCTCCCATTGTTCATATGATGTAATTGTCGCTTCTTTGCTTTTCCACCCAACGGTAAGAAAAAATCTTTGACATAGATAATCTTCCATTTGCATCTTCTATAACTGATAGTTTTGGTCGTTGAACTTCTCAATCTTAAGCTTGCCTTCCTCTGCCGATGCCCCCAATCGAATATGAGATTTCCTGCCAAATCATTGAAATATACACTGCTATGATACGAGTTGTTAGGGTTTTGACAGATATGAACAATTAATAATATCAATATAATACATAAATAAGAAAAAGATAGAAATACAAAAACAGAGAGATTTAACGTGGTTAACCCAATATGGGCTTACATCCACTAGAGAAACAATCATCCACTTATTTGATTATCCAACGAAGAGCAAATTACAATATGATAATTTCACGTCACACAATCACTTATTTGTCAAGCCTTTTTGATGCAATTCACAAATTCGTCTAGCAAAATTTAACGTATCCTTGGGGGCTATTGTCCCCGAACTCCCGTAATCGGGGGTGGCCCCTGAACCTTGGCGAGGAGACATGACAAGTGTGCAATACTTGCCTGATCAGTCGTTACATACCAATATCACATACCAATAGGAGTGAAACTTCATCCCTCCAAATTTTCTACACATCTAAGCTCAAGTGACAAGTGTGAGGTGTGCATGCAATAAGTATCTCAAGAGGTGAATACACGTGTCTCAACTACATGAAGCAAGATAAAAAGATGAAATTCCTTAATTGAAGTCTTAACTAGTGTGAATAGAACTTCTCTTAGGTAGCTAAAAGTTAGATAATACTGACAATATTTATACCAATAATTCTTGCTCAACAAAGATATTTTATTATCTCTCTCCTTACTTCATCATACATACAAAGTTAAAATATCATGACCCCTCATTTCAAATTGGATAAAAATATGATACTTAAGTACAATTATCATATCCTTATTGTTACTAATTGACATGCCATCAACATATAAAATCATAACTATAAATTGATTACCAACCTACTTAAGTATACACATTAATTAGATTAATCTCTATTTAATTCCAACATCATAAATTAGGTATCAAAATGTTAATACCATATCCATGGTAATTTATTCAAGCCATGTAGAGACTTCTTCAACCTAAAAACAAGGAAATTTGTCTTTTCATTTTTCCATAGAGTTTTTTAATTGTATCATATAGATTTCCTCCTCCAAGTCCGCATGCAAAATTATTTCTTATAATCCATTTTTTGACATCTAGTTCATACACAATATTAGTGGATAATAAAAAATCAATTGAAGATAATTTTGTAAGATAAGATAAAATCTCACCAAAATCTACTCGGATAACTTGGGCATAACATAAACAACAAACACACAATTTACAACCTTTCCATCAAATTGAATCTTTTCTTGAATACCATCTAAACCTTGAAATGAAATATGATTAATTCCTATATGATTGGACATAAATATTGCAAATAAGTTATATCTAAACAAATTCAACAAAAATAGTAAACTGGATAAGGTGTGCTTTATAATCTATTATTTTATAAATGTAAGAAATGCTTTTAATGAATATTTCTATCATACTATCAAATATATTGTAATAATTGACAAAGAAACATGTAAGCTATAAACAAATAGAACATGGGACAACCTTCATGATTCACTTGTTAAACTTATTCTATAACACATTCATTCATACAAACTTAAATAGTAAGAATAAATTTTAATTTCTACATTTAAATGGTAAATTTGCCACCCTCTCTTATTATATTATTCCTATTAAAACACCTCCTATTTTTAAATATATCCTAGGTTCCTCTTTTAAGGATATTTTTTATATTCTATTTTATTTATACTTGTTGTTTGATGAAAAATGTTTTCTTTTTAAAACTCATATTCTTATGAGAAAATCTTAATTGATAAAAATAAAATACAATAAAAATATTTAGCAAGATAGTAATTTTATACTCATTATTGATAAAAAAAATCTTATGGAAATCTTCAAGAGGGACTAGTTAATAGGAATATGAAATCATTCTTGAATTCCTCTATACTTTTGTAGCGAGAAAATAAATAAAAATTATGACTAGGCTAAGTGAGGATGTAATTATTCATTTGTCTTGGTTCGATGCATGAATATTAAAAAATAATCATTAATATTATCATATCATAATGTTTTAAAGAAAGCATCTACTAATCATCCTTAATACAATGATGGAAATATTAAATCAAAAAGATAATTTAAAATGGATGAACAGATAAAAATTAATTTTTCTTAGCACTCTTTATAAACCAACTTTTTACCCCCCTATGGAATACAATTATGTCGTGAGTGGTAGGTCCTCTTAAAACTAAACACATATGTTTGAATGCTCTACATAAATCACAAAAATAATTAACATTTGTTCCTTAATGAACACTAAAAGAAAAGAAGGATAAATTTATACTTGTGTTTTTTATTACCAACTTTCTATCCCATAGACTAAACCTCCATTACTTCTATAGTCTTGAGAAAAATAAATATTAATAAACCTATATTTTAACCTTAATACCCACCAATATATGCATTTATTTTGTAAAGATGACATTTCTCATTATGAATTTATATAATATATTGTCTATCCAATGATACCCCCAAGGGGGGCAACCAACTCAAATTATGGTTTCTTAGCGAAGGTGTTGTAGCTCAATTAGTAAGGATGATGGCGTGTCACATAGTCCACTAAGATACAATCTCACATAGGTAGAGCTAGGTGTTATCCCTAAATGGTGCAAGAACACCTAGGTGCATTCACAATTAGCACCAACCAAAAAAAGGTAAAAATAAAATAAAATAAATAAAGACAAGAATTTTAAAGTTTGGTTGTTGTAAGTAAGAATACAAAAAACCAAAAATGCCACTACCAGGGATCAAATGAATAGGGTCCTAGATCACAAGAAGAATGTGAAATAAAACAATATGTATCCAAACAAAAACCTCCATATCCAAACAAAATAAATTGGAGAGGTTTTTCGTTTGGATACATATTGTTTTATTTCTATCTTAATGTGATTGTAAATTTCAAATTTGGGTGCGAAGAGAATAGTTTGTGAATTTTGTGAAGGGCATTTTCCCTCTTGTATGCCACTACCAGGGATCAAATGAATAGGTTCCTAGATCACAAGAAGAATGTGAAATAAAACAATATGTATCCAAACAAAAACCTCTATATCCAAACAAAATAAGTTGGAGAGGTTTTTTGTTTGGATACATATTGTTTTATTTCTATCTTACTGTGATTGTGAATTTCAAATTCGGGTGCGAAGAGAATAGTTTGTGAATTTTGTGAAGGGAATTTTTCCTCTTGTATCAATTGGTATTAGAGCTAGTTGTCCTGAGCGTGTAGAATATAAACTAGGACCTATGGGTGAGAAGCGACAAGCATTTGTGAAGAAGCTTGTGTGGGCTATTGTAGGTGAGAGAGAAGTCCTGAGCAGTAAGAGCTTGAAGATGCTACCTCAAAGAGGAATGCTCAGAATAGAGGAGGCACTAGAACAATTTTGAGAATTGATAAGAAATGATATCAGGGATGATATATGAGAAGAGGTGAGATTGGCTATTGGAAATCCAAGAAATCCAATCAGTGAAGAAGAAAGTGAAGTGGAAGAACATGAAAGAGAAGAACAACAACCTGTGGATGCTGGAGAAGAAATATTTTTGAGGGCTCTTTCGAGAATCACAAGGAGCAATAAAATGTACGTGTCAAGCTTTTCTGGAACATTATATACAGATGAGCTGATTGATTGAATAGGGGAGTTAGAAGAATATTTTGTACTGGAAGAAATTAGAGATCTGCAAAGGGTTAAGTTGGCCCAAAAAAATTGAAGGGACATGCTGCATTATTGTGGACAGAGTTATAGAAAGAGCGAGTAATGAATGGAGACCCTATGTTAACTAGATGGAATCAAATGTTGAGCAGATTGAAGAGAAAATTTATTCCCGAAGACTACAAAATGGAGTTATTCAAGAAGCTACAAAGTCTGAGGTAGAAAGATATGAGTGTAAAGGAATACACAAAGGATTTCTTTAAGCTAGCCATTTGATCGAGAAAGCATGAGATTGATAGGGAAAATGTAACTAGGTATGTGAATGGTTTAAGATTCAACATTCAAGATGAAATGAGTATGTTTCAGATTAGCACCATGGAGGAAGCATATCAATATGCATTAAAGGCTAAGGAAAAGCTAACGAGAAGAGAAATAAATAATTCCAAAACTCGTGGAAGATTTGTAGTAGAGAAGGGACAAGCGAGCAACAACACGGGAAAACCTATTGAAGAAGAACCCAATCCGAAATAGAGTAAGGAAATGGGCCAAAGTACAAAGGAGAAAGAGATACCATCAAGGGTACATGGTATTAGCAACAAAGGGTTTTTTGGGAAATGTTACCAATGTGGAGAAGCTGGTCATTATGCTTTTGAATGTCCTCAATACAAGAAGGTAGCAAGAAGAGTGCAACAAGAAACCACTTGGCACAAGAGGATGAGGGAAGTGATGCATCCCAAAAAGGTGAAGACCCCAAAGAAGGTGAATCTCTCATTTTGAGGAGAGTGTTGGTGAATCGCAAGGCGACTAAGGAGGAACCATCCCAAAGGAGTATCTTTTGAACCGTGTGCAAGGTTGGAGGCAAGTGTTGTAAAGTGATAGTAGATAGTGGTAGTATAGATAACTTAGTTTCAGAGGAGATGGTGGAGAAGCTAGGTTTGAAAAGGTGTAAGCACCTTAGTCCGTACAAAGTTTCTTGGTTACAAGAGGGACATGAGATGACAGTGAGTGAGTAATGTTTGGTTAATTTTTAGATTGGTTCTTATAAATATGAGGTGTTGTGTGATGTGTTGCCTATGAGTGCTTGTCATGTGTTTGGGTAGGCCACGACAATTCGATAAGAAGGTCATTCATGATAATTGCAAGAATGTGTACACATTCCAAAAAAATGGTCAAAATTATAAGTTGAGTCCTCTAAGGGAGAAAGAAAAGCGCTCAAAGACATCAAGTTCTATAGTTTGTTGTAGTGCTAAAAATAAACAAATAGAAGAAGAGAAGATTGATTTTCAAATATTCAAAGGGAAAGGATATATTAGATTCCAATTTGTTACAACAGTGTAGTAAAGAAAATGAGAATGTCAGTCCAAAAGATGGTAATGGTCAGAGAGGTGGATTGTGTGTTGAAGTTGATGAAGAACAAGAGTAGAAGAGAGAAGGCTCTAGTGGACAAGGAACAAAAATGTATTAGACATGAACATGAGATTATCGTCCCGTGCATCTCCTAATGTTCTTGAGTTCCCAACTCAAAGAACATTTCACTTACTTGGTATGTCTGGTGCAGGAGCACCTAGGTGCATTTGCAATCAACACTAAAAAAAGAAAGTAAAAATAAAGACAAGAATTTTTAAGTTTGGTTGTTGTGTAGAATATATAAAGCCTAAAATGCCACTACGTGGAATCAAATGAATAGGTATCCAGATCATAGGAAGACTGTGAAGGGGCCTAAGGAAAGGAGCTGACACATTTCAAATATTAATCACGAAACACAAAATTTAAAAAGGGAAAGGGACTACATATAATAAGAAGAGGAAATGATGAATAGAGGTTTTAGATTCTAATCAAATTAAATTGCAGAGGGGCAGATGAAAATAAGAGTGAATTGAATACCTCTCGGAGCCAATGAAGGAACAAAGGAAAAAAATGAGGCATATGAATTAAGTTGCTGACATTAAGTGTGAAGGAAGTGCAGGGAAGAATAAGAGACTAGTATAAAATCTGCTATGGGAGAGGTGAAGGGGAAGTGAGAAGTCCCTAGCAGTGAAATTATTAATTTTTGTTCTAGTTTGATGAGTGTAGTGTGCGAGATAGTGGAAGAACAGAGGACCTGCACAAAGGAGACAAAGGTGAATATGTGCAAGGGCAACGATAGGAGAGAATTGTTTGTGAAAAGATTCAATGAGCAACCCGAGCTTGTTTGGTGATTGGAAAACAAAGAATAACATTGAATAGAGGATAGAGCTTGTAAACAATATTTGATTGAGTTCAAATAAATTGGAGAGGTGTTTGTTTGGATCTACATATTGTTTTGTTTCTGTCTTTGTGAAAAGATTGTGAATTTTGTGAAGGGATTTTTTTCCCTCTTGCATCACTAAATGCATTTGATGGAATAAACCTCTAGCCATGGAAGCTTAGGTCTAAGGGAAACTTATGTATAGGTATATTCTTACTTAACATGTGCTCAAATTAAAGATAAAGATGTCAATATTTGTGTAGCTCAATTGTATCCACAAAAAAGCTTATTTAACTATATTTGAAATTACCAAATAATGATGGGGCTCGATGCCTGCTTGATTGGCAAGAGCTTGTTCTTATGAAGCACATGCAGTTTATAGGGGGTGCTATACTCAATTCTTAGAGTCTAATTGTTTTACCAAATAATGGTCTTCAAATTCTTTTGTTAATGGTCCCACTCTTCTCTTCAAAATAAGAAATAATCTATAAATCATTGTCATTCACTATTTGAGTTATGTTGTAGTGTATACAAATGTGTGTTTTCCTTATTAGAAAGTGATCTTTCACATCATAGAGTCTCTAGAACTTCTCCTCATCCATGAAGTGCAACCAATGAAAATTATAAAATGGGGGCATTAAGGTGGATCCATAAACAACCATAGGAATCATTATGTACACATCAACCCAAATAGGTGTAAAAAGTTCAATAGATTAGAGTATGATCCACATGTCATAATAAAACAACTTTTGACAATAAAAATAACTCATTACATTACCTTCCATTTAGCCAATTGATATGCCTAAAGATGTCCTACCAAATCTCAATGCTATATATTTGTGTGATTATCATTTAAGACGTGGAAATACTATGAGTAGGTGCATCATATTTAAGCATGAAATTCAATATCTTATTGATAAAAATGTAATTCAATTAGAGGTTACTTGTGATCATGGAAATACATTTTTGACAATTCTACACACAATGAGTCCAATCAAGTGAGAATGATGACAATCTTTCTAATGCAAGTGATGGTGAGTATATTGGTTTCAATAACACTTATAAATATAATTATAGCACACTTTGAGGTGGCAGCATGTGCTTTCATATGGTATTAACAAACACCCCTCTTTTCATTTATACCTCTTGAATTTGTGTTTTTAATACTCTCTTTGCATACACTAATATAGTAAAAAGACCTCCCTTAAGAGAATCACCCACACTTGCATTCGACGTAAAATTAGTTTTGATTGTCATCCAATACAAACATGTACAAGACTAGTTACAACAACTAGTGAAAGATCAACATGGTTTAAATTTGAATTTTAAATTTTAGAAGTTTGGGATTCATATTACGACTATCAAAAAGCCCTAGATCAATTACAAACATACAAACATAATCCATGATAATAAATAAAGATCTACAAATCAAAACCAATCCCTCAAATAAATGATAATAAGACCAAGACCAAGATCATATAATATCAAAACCATATTTTATATCCTTATTATTACATAAAAGATATCTAATTAAAACATATCAAATATAAAAATAAAATAAATCATTAAAATAATGATAATAACATGATAATTTTAATTCGAAATAAACAAAATTACACAACTTTTAAACTATAAAAGAACCTTTTGTTTCCCTTTAGAATACAACCACATCATATCCACATGCATGAACGGATTAAAGTGATGATTGATATCACCTCTTAACTTTTTATATTAAAGGACAAAGATATCAAGCCAAAATTGAAATTATTGCAAGGCAAAAAGTTCAACATTAACGAGAGTTTACCCATCCAACTATGGTAATTCCAGCTCGGTAAAATGAGTAATTTACTTTTATGTCCCCTTTTCACTTGATGAGAAGATCAAATTACGAGAAAAATGTGATTGATTGATTATATGGTGTAATCACTATGTTTGTTTTTAAGTAACCAGTTTTCCCATCTATAATTGAAAGAAAAAAAACATTATTCAAATGTACTGATTTTAATTATATTAAAAGTTTTGATTTACAGTCATTATAAACCATTGTTTTTATTGATTTGAGTTGGTAGTTTTGTTATTGTTTTGGTTACATAAAAATTTGTAGAATAGAAAACATTCTTTAGAGACCAATCCTTTTATCAATTTGAATTAATAGTTCTTAATATTTTTTTTTTAAAAAATGTATTATAAAGTTGGCTCTTACCAATTCCTCAAATAATGTGAAAAAGTAAATATGAGTTGGTGAACATTCATTATAATATTATTATTTGATTGAATTGTTTATTAGATTTATTAAAGTGAATAGATTTTATAATTTATCTTGACTTGTTGTAAAGTTTGGTATGAGAATTGTCTTATATTAATATTAAGTTTGATTATTATTTTAATGTGAAGATTCCTCCTAGAATAATTATTTTCAATTCTCTTAACATTAAGAAATTGTTAATACATATATAATTATTGACTATAACAAAATTTATAGAATATAATATATAATGTTTATTGAAGAAAAATATGAAGTGATTTATTTAGATGAATATTAATTTAATTAATAAATTAATAATATAAGAAAATTGAATTTTATTTATGATTTTGAAAGAAATTTAATTTATATAAGATAAGAAAAATGTGGTACTTATATAAAGAAAAAATTAAATAAACTGTGTAACAAAGGAAATTTTTTAGATTTCATTTACAATATTTAAAATTTTGATTGTTTGTCTTTACAAAATATGAAATACACATGCATATAATTATATACTTTTAATTTTCAATTTAAAAATATACATATCAAATAAATTATCTTTTATCTTTGTTAATGGTTTATTTATATATGTGAAAAAATAAATCACTATAGTAATACTAAACTGTTTAAAAATATTTTATTTAATATACAAATAAGAATATAATGAATAACTTATTAAGACTTGATGATATCTATATATTGTAGGGTTTAATTTTTTAATTATAATAATTATATAATTATTTTATTATAATATAACTAATATATAATATACATATTTTTAAATTATATATAAATTAATAGGTTTATTAAAGAGATATGCTTAACTATTTTTTCATCATTAATGTGAGCCGCCGCCATTTCCATCCAAGGATCTCATGTTATTACACCCACTTCATCGATCTTATCAAGATCATCCTTGGACGCGAAGGCCAATATGCTTAATTATTTAATAAAAAATATTGATTTAATTTGGTAGTTCTCATTTATTTTGACTTTAAAATTTATAAAATAGGAAACATTCTTTAGGAGATCACTCCTTTCATTGATTTGAATTGGTAGTGCATAATTTTTTAAAATTTTTTTCTTAATAATTCTATAATAAAGTTGACTTGTAATTTCTAAAATAATGTAAAAGTATTCATTTTAATCACCTTTAATACGTGACTTGGTGAACATTAATTATAATATTATAATTTTATTAGATTACTTATGTCATTTATCAAAGTGAATAGACTTTATAATTTATCTTGATTGGTTATAACGTTTGGTATGAGAATAATTTTTTTTGGCCCCTTCAAAACCCGCTTTTACCTAATTCAAAAATATTAAGAAAGTGTTAATAAATAGATAATTATTGAATATGACAAAATGTATAATAAGTAATATATTATATTCAATTGACAAAAGTATGTAGTCAGTTATTTAAATAAGTATTAATTTAGTAAATAAATTAAAAATATTAGAAAACTAATTTTTATTTATGATTTTGAAATAAATATAATTTATAAATGGTAAGAGTGTGGAGCACATCTAAAGGAAAAAATTAAATAAATTATAAAAGAAAAGAAAACATTTAGATTTCAAATACAATTCTTAAAATTGTAGATAGTTACACTCAATTTTATTTGATTACCATTAATTATTTTTTATATTTAAAGCAACAAAACTAGGGTGCTGTCCATTGAGTACAACAACCCAGTGGGCATTCGTTAGTAGATTAACACTTTTAAAGCACACTAACGGAATATAAAAAACAATCAAACGAACTTCAAAATAGTACAAATGTGACCAATATCTGTGGTCACAGGTATCCACTACTAACACTAAAAACATCTACAGTACTGATCAACATAGTAATAAGAGTCTTTAAACATGGCCACCTAAGCCCATACACGAAAACAAGTACACTACTAGTGTAATAGATAACAATCCCAATAATAAGAACATAGCTTAAAACAAGGCCACAGGGGCCACTAACAATATCAAAATAAAAAGGTAAGGGGACCAAGTCCCCAAGCTTCCTTCTGCTTGCATGACTTGTTGAGCATCCTCATCACCCAATCTTCGTGAGGAATTTATAGAGTTCCTTGTAGTTGCCTTCCCCGTTGTCATCCTCACCAAGTGTGTTCTTCTATAGCAGGTATACAGTAGCGGCCAAGCTATGCATAATTTTTAATGCAAAGTGGGAGCATGAAGCTTGTTATCCATTATCATTAATGTTATATAGAATTATATCATAGTATTTTGTATGACATTATAATGTTTATTAATTAATTTTATATTAGATATAGATGATAAACACTATAAAAGTATAAGCCTAAACTATTTCTTTTAAACCGACAATCAACTATTTTTATCCATCAGTATATTAAAATACTGTTGAAAAATGCCATTACAAAACTAGGTAATGTGTGCATAAATGTTGTCACACTTCTATGAATCATTCCATTCAAGGTTGCTCAAGAATGAGGCCTCAAATATCGATCCATAGCTCTCTAGTCATGGATGTGTAAAAATGTAAAATTAAGGCCCTCAGATTGACCTAGTTTGTCTATTGCAAATACACCATGAAACAAGAGATTCAAATGCATAAAAATGAAATCTACTCTATATGATAACAATGCATATTAGTCTATGAAAGGAAATATGAATGCAAATCTAATCTATGGAAATA
>MU225863.1:2379610-2394221 GCA_018584345.1 Thuja plicata
AATTTGATCAAGGAAATTGATTTGAATTGAAAATGTTCCAAAGCATTGATTCAGAAATTTGATAAAATGATAAAATAATAAATGGGGCCCAAAGTCTAGGCGACCATTTTAGGGTGCATACAGGTAATAACTATAGGGAACGACTATGCTGATTATGTACAAAACTTGAAGCATCACTTATCTCTAATTATAGATTTTTACTTTTTCTAAATAGTTTAGGTTCATCATTATCTCTTGTTAGGTTGCACACTATTAGGTCCACATCGAAGATAACTTCTTCACACATCGAATTGTTTCCTACGTTGGTATAGAACCAGGTCTTGCTTCTCTTTTCTAGTCTCTATTTACTTCCTTCAAATTTACCTTTTTGCAAATTCCAAAAGCCCTTCAATGAACAATTGATTCTCTTGCTTATTGTTGGCCCAAGTATGACCATACAAAATCTTCAAAACCAATCCTTCCTTGAGAAATTTGTCAAACTTCCTATTTGATATCTTCATTATAACTATTACATGCGAGACAATATTAGAAATAATGAGTTTCTTAACAAGCTCAGTAAGTGACCCTTCCTTACCTTGAAATTTCTCCTTGTTTATGAAAATCCAAATTCGCCAAAAAAAATTAGTATACAATAATAAGTAGAAATAATTCAACAATTTTGACATATCATTGATCTTACTAGATAAGATATCCATCCAATTAGTATTACATTTTCATCCTTTAAGAGTTGAATAGAAAATATTCATGATTTTCTTAGCTCAAAGAAATTATGTTAAATTTTTTTAGGAACTCTACATATATTACAAAGATCAATCTCTTTATACACAACTTTATAATAAAGCCTTTGGAGAAGGAGCCACCTAAAACATGCTTTTTTGGTTAAATAACATTGTTCAATAGCCATAAATAATATATTTCCAAACTTTATTAGAAAGAGAAAGATTTAAGCAATTATTGTAGTAGTTAAAGAAAGAATCAAAGTTATATATAGATCTAAAAATAATCTTAGGAGCAATCTTAAGCATTTTAGTGCCATTATCCCAAGAAATATCATGCAACCAGTCATCCTTAGGGTGGAAGTCCCTGGGGAGGTTAAGAGTAGAGCTTGCCTCCTTAAGAATGGAGTATGTTCTCCATTAATGGTTGGAAATATTATATTTTCCATTAAGATCAGACTAGGTCTTGAGGTGACCGTTGATAAAGATATTCTCAAAACATATAATGCCTTTGTTTTTCCACTATTTAGTAGAGCATCCTTGCAGAAGGGCCAACTGTTTATCCTTATAATAGAGGCTCCACCAAATAGACTTATCCTTGACAATATTGTAGTTCATGGCTAGGCCATTATTGATGAGCAAGGTTCTCACAAAATCCCATGCCTTCCAAGTACTCTTGAAGACATTAGAGCCCTTACGAGAAACATGGAAAGTACCTATTAAGATATCATAAGAGGGAAGATCCTTCAAGGATTTGGCATATTTAGGGATTGATTTGCTAATATTATGAAAAATCAAGATCTTCCATGGTTTGTTTCCTTCAATAGCCTTCTAAATTCATTTGACCAGTAAGGCCATACCCTGAATTCTGATGTCTTTCAACCCCAAACCACCCCTTTTTTTCCATAGTACACCAACTCCATTTGATCGAGTGTTGTTTTTATCACGTTTCCTAGTAGACCACAATTTTTTTTGATATGCAAATGAATGTAGTTTATTTGGTATCCATTGAAGATCCATACAAAGGAGTAGTAGATGTTGTAGGAAGACACAATGTTTTGCATACCTGAATCCTAACAACTAGCAATAAATATTGCTTGTTCCACTTGTTGAGCTTACTAAAAATCTTATTTATAATCCAATCCCCCATATCTTTAAAATATGGATTAATGGTAAAAGGGGTGCAAAGATATCTCACAATTTTAGAGGGGCCTCCCCAACTAAAACCAAATTGGGAAAACCAAGGAGGAGGGTCATCATTCCAACTTAACATGATGGATTTGGAAGTATAAATTTTGGCACCGCACTCCAGATGCGAAGTGTTCATTTTCTCCATACGAGAGAACATATTTCTCTCACTCATATTCACAAAAAGGGTTGTGTCATCAACAAATTGCAAGTTGATTAGATTCCCATTATTAGAGAGATAAATTCGCTTGATTCTTGTGGAAAGTTAGGAGTCCCTAAGAAGATAGTGTAAGGCATATGAAGCAATAAAAAAGAGGGACGAGGCCAATGGACACCCCTAACTAATGGATCTTTCCAATTTGAAGATTGTATACATAGAGCCATTTTGTTTTAATTTGTGTCTTTGCATCCTTCATTAGAGTTTTCACCGACTTATAATAAATGTTAGTGTATCCAAAAGCTTGGAGAGTCACGATGAGGAGGGACCATTCAAATCTATCATAGGATTTTTCAGGGTCAAGTAGGACATCCCTACATCTTGGTTTTCCTTCCTATCCTAATACATGGCTTCCCATTTAGTAATGGCATTCTAAGAATGCATTTACCTTTTATGAAACCTGTTTGAGTGTTGCTATCAAATTTGGAGAGAATATTAGTCAATTTGTTTGCTAGAACTTTAGCCAAAATATTATAGGATAGACTTAGAAAAGTATGGGTCTCTAGTTATTAATTAAGATTTTGTCAGCATGTTTGGGCAGCACTTTCATAATGCCTCTCTTAATATCTTTACCCAAATACCATTTACTTTTAGATTCCTTATAAACCTTCAGTAGACCTTGACATTTTTAATTTTCCCCTATGGAGATGTCCTTTTCCAATGAAGAGAAGTCCTCAAGGGATAATAGATATGTAGAAATCTCTATCTTTTAAGCAATTGATCTTTAGTGACGAATAGATTTTTGTAAAAGTTCAGGAATATTTATTTAATTTCTTCTTGTTCATGCAACATTTGGTTTCCATTAGAAATTTTACTTATTATTTCTTCGGATTGCTTTCTCTTTATAAGATTGAAGAAAAAATTTGACCCCTTATCTCCACTTTTCATCCAATTTAATTTGGATCTTAGCCTCATACCCTTAATTTTATGGTTTTGAATACTCCTCAAAACATTATCAACCTTGATCAGTTTATCATTCACTTCTTAATGGGATGTTCCTAAAGGATCTTTATAGTTTGAAATAGATTTTCATTAAACACCGATTCACTTTTCCTATTGTCCATCACCATTTTCTTACCAATAGTTTGCAATAAGATCTTCCAACTATTAATGTTGGTGTTCCATTGCTTAGTGGTATTTGCTTTTCTAAGCATCCATTGATTACTTTTCCTCAGCATAGTGATTACATTGTGTATATGACCTGATTCTGCACACTCAAATGAGGGTTATTAGCACCGATTTGAAATGAAAGAAACCAATCAAACTACTAAGAACGAACCTATGAACAATAAAATAACAAGCATAAGAGAGGAAAAAAATAAAATAAAACCACAATGATTGAAGCTTCTATTGCTTCTGTCTACTCCTTTTGAAATGCTGTATGGATGGTGCTCAGTGTTGGTATTGACAACATATGTGACTTGGGAGTGTGGAGAAAATGAGATCAATATGATAATGATTTCGCTTTATGCTTCGTACAAGAATCCTGCCGAGTAATTGTGCACAATGATTCAAAATCCAGACCTTCTTGAAATGGTTGAGGAGGGCTGATTATATATAGAAATGGAAATGATTTAGACATATGAGATCGACCCCAGAAACTTGAGAATGGATGTCTGAGATCAAAAGGAACTGGAGAAGCAATCAGTAAATTCCACCTCTTAACTGAAGAGAAGAGGAGATGGTTTAATCCACTGAAGAGTTGATTGTAAGTCACCTTTGGAACTGAAGAGTTGATTGTGAGTTACCTCTTGGAACTGCAGAGTTGATTTTGAGTTACCTCTTGGAACTGAAGAGTTGATTGTGAGTTACCTCTTGGAACTGAAGAGATGATTTACTTGAGTATTTATTTAATTTTAGAAATCGAAATACTCAAACATGAGATAATTCAATTCCATTTTGATTTAAAATAGACTGTTTGAGTGAAATTAAATTAATTTAATTAGAAGAATAAATTAATTATTTATTTGATTTTAAACTTTAGGAAATTTAATTAAATTAAATAATTAAGGTTTATTAATTAAATAAAATTAATTATTTAATTAATTTTGGGGAAATGATTGAATGATTAGATGAAATAAGACGATTAATTAATGATTAAAAAAACTTTAATTAATAGAGGAAAATTAGTAATTAAATGTAAGGTCGCAAGTTTGTCCATTTTAGGGTGTCTACATTTGCCCCTCTTTGATACAATGAGTCTTGTTACGTTGTGTTGAATATTTTTCAGATTTGATCTTGCCCCAGCTTGCCCCAGTGACAACAGGTGGACTATATGCCCCCTCAACAAATTAAGCATAAAAAATGCTTCAGATGAGCATGAATTTTTTGATAATATTGAATCACTATATGATGATGATGAATGCATTCCTATGTTAGCTATGATATTAATGATGTATGCATTGATTATATGATCTAATATGCATATGTTTTGGATTTTTATTCTGTAATAAATGAATGCAAACCTAAAATGCACAATGTACCTGAGTACATGCATGTGTTAGTTAGAAGAAAGTTAGTGAGAGATTAGTTTTGAAAATAAAAAAGAATGATTGATGAAACCAAGTCGTTGCCATACATTCCAATATTTATTCATCATTGCACCTTATTATGAAAAGAAAGAGATACAAATGCACCCAGATATTGACCATCTGGATACCACTATAATTTCTGATAACAACAAGCAGATAAAATATAAGGAATGTTAAATTCTTTTGTAGGGATTAGCTCAGATCATGGAACTACGTGGCTGATAGATGTGTGACAGCTCCTATCACATTTATCCTGAATCATCCTTGCCCCATAATAGAATTGAAACACTCCAAAAATAGAAAACAAGATTATGATCCATCATAGGCACTCTTACCACTCATTGGTATCCTTGAGGAGTGTAAGAACATAATCGCAAAATATAAATTGACAACAGACTGACATCACTAACCTAGTCAACAACCTAATTGTTCCTTGATTGGCTTGGTTTGATGTTTGATTGCGGATGTGTCTGATTTCAGGAATGGATGACTCATATAAGACCGATTTGTCTGGTTTTGATTATATTCGTCAGTTTCTAAGACAATCGATAGTTTGATTAATGATAGATTAAATCATTCGATTGATGACAGATTGGATTGCTAATAAATATGAGTCATATGAGTCCATTGCCGATTTACGAAGCTCATAGTTTTGACATTTGATTGATTGTTTGATCACCATGTGCTTGTTGATGACAGGGATGATTTATTGCTGAGATTTTTCCAATATTCAATTTGTTAATGATTGATTTCTTCAGGACATTTTAATTTTTTTTAGATTTTTCAGGACTTTTTAAGAATTTTTAAAATTTTTTGAGGACATTTTAGAATTTTTTAGATTTTTTTAGGAGATTTTAGAATTTTTTAGATTTTTTCAGGACATTTTAGACTACCCCCTATCTGGTAAGTCAGTATAAGCCATGTATAAGCGTGATGTCTCAAAGGGGATTGCGCTTCTGTAATAGTTTGGGTACTCAATCTTCCATGCGTGGAGTACAATCTTAATCTTTTGGAGCTCATTAATAGCGAAGCGAGACCTTAACACTTGGTTCGTGTGATGTAGAGGGGTGAGATATCATTCCTGAGCCCATACCCTAATCAATAAGGAGGTCTCTTCAACAACCATGTGAGAGGAAACTTCCCACTTCGAACACTGTCTCTCAGAAACTCTGTCAAAATACGGTCTTCAATAAATCTTGAATAACTGTAACTAACAATTGAATATACGTATGCGCTATTAACCACATCATCACAGTACTATCTGACATTATTCCTCTACTACACATAACCTCATCTACAATTCTCTGTCTGTGCTAACTCAATCTGTAAATGACCTCCATTCCGTGGTCTCTCCTCCACAACATCTTGCAAATCCCTGCATCAAACACTATACAAGGATAAAATACACATTAATAGACTTCTCCCACCAAAAAAATTGGCCAAAGAGGGTGGGAGAGTCTAAGACTCATCTTCCAATCAAAAACACATTGTTTCAGACACTTAAAAGCACCAAATTAATGACTGTACTTCACGGGCAGAACATGACTGTTTGCAAGAATGTTATTTTTTTATTGATTCAAGAATATTAAAATGGTTCTCCACACACCAATACCTCTACATAATACAAAAAATAATGTGGATATCTATCAAATAGATCCTCAAACTCAAAAACCAACCAAATAACCGACTTTAAACTCCCTAAAACCGTTTACAACAGTCCCAAAACCGACTGTTACACTAATGCTAGCACACAAAATGATAACCTATTGTTGTCATCTAGACAAAATGATGTCTAATGCCTCTGAAAGAACATTTCAAAGGTTTATAAACATAATTTATCCCACTCTTATCCCCATAGCCCTTGCATGAACCTTCTAGGCCATATTTGCATACAAATGAAAATTTACATCTTTTTGCACTTTGAGTGCTTTTACATGTTTTAGTGGCTCAATTGGCCATGTTACAATCATGAATGAACTTCAAGGTATTTATAAACTTCATCTTATCCTTGGGTCACTCAAGTGACCCAAAGGATGATCTCCTAGCCACTATGCCAAGCATGGCTTACAAATCTTGTTTATGATCGTATCACACCAAATGATCAATAAACATTACAAACATTATTAAAACATCATTAAATGACCAATCATGGTCTATTAAATTTCCAAATGACCCTTGATGGTCATGCCTTCATATTCCTAGGATCCAAAAGTGACCCTAGTGCACCTTTGTGCCCTTGGTGCTCCTGCACCATACTCCGCAGCTTTAAAATTTTTCCAAGTCCTCTTGGAAACCTGCAAACAAAATGTGTCAGCAAATAAAAACCATTTAATTTTCACCTTTGGTTTGAGAAGATCAACATTAGTGATCCATGACATCCTCTCATGATTCTTATCCTTTATGCACTCATGAATTTCCAATCTAGGCTTGCCTCTTATGGGCACAATGTAGACCACCTTCTGGTCCCAAATCTGCACTTCATCTTTAGTCTCTTTCCCCGAGACCACTGCTGCCATTCACAACTCTTCATTGTCTTCAAACTTCAAGTCTCTTCCCATTGATACCAATGCATCTTGGACTCCATGCCTCTCCTCTAGACATTCCAAGTCTTCCTCAACATTCATGACTACCTCCTTACCCTCACCAATGACCCCACAGTCAGGTTCTTCCTCACCTATTTCCCACTCTTTTTGGTCTTCACCATCATGCCATTCACCTAGGCATACCAACAACTCACTAGTCATCTTGGCTTCCTCTCTATCCATGCTACCATGCTATACTTTGTCTTATTCCATCACCAAAGGACATTGTGCTGCCCCCACCTAAAAAATTTCTTCAAATTCAAACCCATCAAGACTTTATTCACTACTGCAACCATCAACAACTTCAAATTCAACCTCTAATTCAGATTGTAGAACCTCTTTGTCCTTAGGTTCATCCACTTCTTCATGCGCAATTTTTTGCTCATCTTCATCTTCTTCATCTGCTACTTTTTCAAGGAGTGATGCAATTCACTCCAGCTTCTTTTGATGCTTTTCCAAAGACTCTCCAAGGCTTCTTATCTTTTCTTCCCTCTCCTTTCTCTCTTCTTCTTTCTTCTTCTTTATCTTTTCATCTCTTTTTCTCTTATCGGCCAAATACTATTTAAGAGCATTGTGCACCTCCTTATCTAATTTTTTCAGGTACATCTTCACCAATCTAGGATCTTTCAGATGTCAAGTCACCACTTTGAAACAGTCTCAAAGGATAGTTCAACTTTAAGAATCAACAAAGGACTTTCAATCTTCAAGATTCTGGAAAGCTCTTCCACCACTTCAACCTAGGATGATCCTAGGCTCTAATACCACTTGATGTAGAGGGGTGTGATATCATTCCTGAGCCCATACCCTAATCAATAAGGAGGTCTCTTCAGCAACCATGTGAGAGGCAACTTCCCACTTCGCAGACTATCTCTCAGAAACTCTGTCAAAATACAATCTTCAATAAATATCAAATAAGTGTCACTAAAAATTGAATATCCATATGCGCTCTTAACCACATCATCATGATACTATCTGACATAGGTCCTCAACTGCGCATAACCTCGTCTACAATTCTCTATCTGTGCTAACTCAATCTGCAAATGACCTCCATTCTGTGGTCTCTCCTCCACAACATCTTGCAAATCCATGCATCAAACACTACAAAAGGATAGCATACACATTAATAGAATTATCCCACCAAAAACATTGTCCAAAGAGGGTGGGAGAGTCTAAGACTCATTTTCCAATAAAAAACACATTGTTTCAGACACTTAAAAGCACAAAATTAATGATTGTACTTTATGGGCTGAACATGACTATTTGCAAGAATGCTATTTTTTTATTGATTAAAGAATATTACAATGGTTCTCCACACACCATACCTCTACATACTACATAAAATCATGTGGATATCTATCAAATAGATCCTCAAACTCTTCAACCAACCAAATAACCAACTTTAAACTCCCTAAAACTATCTACAATAGTCCCAAAACTGACTGTTACACTAATGCTAAGACACAAAATGATAACCTATTATTGTCATCTCAACAAAATAATGTCTAATGCATCTCAAAGGACATTTAAAAGGTTTATAATAAACCTTTCATCCCACTCTTAGCCCCATAGCCCTTGCATGAGCCTTCTAGGCCATATTTGCATACAAATGCAAATTTACATCTTTTTGCACTTTGAGTGCTTTTACATATTTTAATGGCTCTATTGGCCATGTTATAATCATGAATGAACTTCAAGGTCTTTATCAACTTCATCTTATCCTCAAGTCACTCAAGTGACCCAAGGATGATCTCCTAGCCACTATGCCAAGCATGGATTACAAACCTTGTTTATGATCATATAACACCAAATGATATAATAAACATTACAAACATTATTAAAACATCATTAAATGACCAATCATGGTATATTACATTTCCAAATTACCCTTGATGGTCATGCCTTCATCTTCCTAGGATCCAACAGTGACCCTAGTGCACCTTTGTGCCCTTGGTGCTCCCGCACCAGCCTGTTTACCAGGTTTTCACCAAGGTACCTTCCCAATAGTGCCTGTTTGCTAGGTTTTCACTGAGAGAGAAATTTTGTTTCTCTTTAATTTTTTTTCTTTTTTGTTGTTGCCGCCAAGGCACCTGTTTGCTAGGTTTATTTTTTTTTAAATTTTTTTGTACTTTTTAAAGGATCATATATGACATGTATATTTGGCCTTAAGATCTCAGGCATAGAACCTTTTTAGGTGCATGTTGTTGATATAACCAGGGAGCTGATCTCCTTCTTGATTTTCTAGTTGATATGCCCCATTATCACATGATTTGATAATGACATATGGTCCTAGCCAATTAGGCTCAAACTTGCCTAGTTTAACTCTTTTTGCCTGATTCTTCTGATTTTCCATGAGGACAAGATCTCCTACCTCAAAGGTACGTGGCCTGAATTTATTGTGACAATTTCTTCTAAGGCGATTCTGATAGCCTTGTAAGTGATTCATTGTATTTTAGCGTCTCTCATCTAACAATTCCAGTTCACTGAGTCTAGCAACTTTGTAGTCTTCATCTGATATGATATTCTTCAATGATATTCAGAGGGATGGGATTTCAATTTTGAGGGGTAGAACCACCTCTGATCCATATACCAAGGAGAATGTATTTTCACCCGTAGGTGTTCTCACACTTGTTCTGTATGCCTATAATGCGAGACTGAGCTGCAAATGCCAGTCTCGACTAGATTTATTGACCATTTTCTTCAAGATCTTTAGGATTATTTTGTTAGTGGCTTCAACTTGTCCATTTCCTTGGGGATTGTAGAATGAAGAGAAAAATTATTTTATTTGGAACTTTTCATAGAGATTTTCAACATCTGTGTTATGGAAAGGTGTACTCTGCTCAATAAGTATGGTCTGAGGGATCCCATACTGACAGATGATGTGACTTAGAATAAACATGGAGGTCTTCTTACCAGTGATACATGTGAGAGAAATTACTTCCACCCATTTGGTAAAGTATTTGTGGCTGTAATTATGTATTTATGACCATTAGAGGAAATTGGTGTAATATTTTCCACTAAGTCAAATCCCCATTTTGAAAAAGGCCACGGTGAAGTGATGGGGTGGAGTTCTTGAGCTGGTGCGTGAATAAGATCTCCATGTATATAACATTGTCGACATCTTTGTAAATTTTTATGAGCATCTGTCTCTACAGTCAGCCAATAGTATCCCATCTTGATGATTTTCTTTGCTAAACTATTATCACCTGCGTGGGCCCCACAAATTCCTTCATGTACCTCATATAAGGCTCTCTGGGATTCTATGGGAGTGAGACATCTTAAGAGCATTCCATCTAGAATTTTTCTATACAAAGTATTAGTGAGAAGGGTGTACCTAGAGGCTTTTCGGATAAGGGAATTCTTTTGGTTTCTAGATAGGTTGGGCAGTAGGGTATTGTCTTGTAGGTAAGTATACATGTCATTGTACCAGGGGGACTCAGGACCAACAAGGACACACACTGATTATGTTTTTGGAGCCTTATAGGCTAGTATCATTAATTGTTCTACCAGAAATTAGAATCTGGCTTCATTGCCTGGCATGTCGATCAAATATGCTATAGTAGCCATCACATCTACTTCTTTGTTTTGAACCCTTGGAATTTTTCCAAATATAATGTAATGAAAAGAAGCACACAATTTTTCCATCAGCTCTCTATATGGGACAAGTTTTTCATAGTTGGTCATGTAATCATTATTGACTTAACTGATAATCAATTGGGAATCACCATAAAATCTCACGTTCTTTATTCTCCATTGTATAGCTGTTTTCAATCTGATGACCAGAGATTCATACTCAACTATTTATTTGTACATGGAAATTTGAGTTAAAAAGATTTAGGAATTGCATCATTTTGTAGAGTGATGAGTACTATTCCTGCTCTTGTACCATGGTTCGTATATGATCCATCAAAGAATAACTGCCAGAATCTATTGCCGGTTGTAATGTAAGGATTGATTCATTTGGAAAATCATACACTATAGGTCGATGATCTGGAATTGGTGCTTCTTCCAGTTGATCAGCAATAACTTGCCCTTTGATAGCCTTCTGATCCACATATTCAATATCAAACTCACTTAAGATCATAACCCATTTAGCGAGTCATCCAGTTAATGCTGCTTTACTCAACAAGTATTTTAATGGATCTATGTGTGCAATGAGCTTCATTTGATGACTTAGCATATAATGTCTTAAATTTTGAGAAGCAAAGACAACTGCAAGACATGCCTTTTCTATTGCTGAATAATTGAGTTCATAGCCCACTAATGTTCTACTGATGTAGTATATAACCCTTTCCTTTCCCTAATCATCATGTTGATCCAAAAGAACACCTAGTGCTGATTCTGTTGCTGATATATATAATAGGAGTGGTCTTCTTGGAATTGGTGGCACTAGCACATGGGACTTTAGTAGATAATCTTTGAAAGTTTGAAAAAATTGTTGGCATTTTTTGGTCCATACAAAGATTACATATTTACGTAGTAAGTGTTGGAACAAATGACACCTATCTGCCAGTTGGGCGATGAATCTCCTGATAGATTGTAATCTTCTTTGTAGACCCTGTAGCTATCTCAGATTTGTAGGTGGTGGCATGTCAAGGATGGCCTTAAAATTTTCTAGATCTACTTCAATTCCTCTATGTAATACAATGAAACCAAGGAGTTTTCCAGCAATAACTCCAAATGCGCACTTCTTTGGGTTGAGTCGCACCTTGTATTCTTGCATTCTATCGAATATCTGACCCAAAAATTGTGGATGAGTTTCTTTGAGTGTTGACTTGGCCAGTATGTCATCAACATAATCCTCTATAGTTTTATGAATCAAATGATGAAATATTATTGTCATGGCGCGTTGATAAGTACCCCACATTTTTGAGGATAAATGACATCACATTCCAGCAATGAGTACCCCATGCACAAGTAAATGTTGTCTTATGTTGATCTTTTGGTGAAATTTTAATTTGATTATAACCTGAGAATCCATCCATAAGTGACAACATTTGATGTCCTGCCATCAAATCTATGATCATATTGATGTTCGGTAATGGGAAATCATCTTTTGTGCATGCTTTGTTTAGGTCCTTGAAGTCTGTGCATATTCAAATCTGACCATAACATTTTGTAACTGACACCAGATTTGATATCTAGTCCGCATATGGGATGGGTCTTATGAAGTCTGCATCTAGTATTTTCTTTAGTTCAGCCTTGATAAGTAGAGCAATGTGAGGATGCATCTTTCTTAGCCTCTATTTTACTGGCTTTGCATTTGGAAAAAGTGGTAGGTGATGTAGTATGAACTCTGGATCTAAACTTGGCATGTCAGCATAAGACCAAGCAAAGTTGATCTGTCGTTCTTTGAAAAAATTAATAAAATGTTCACTTTCATCAGTTGAAAGGGATTTATCTAGATAGATGTTCTTAGGGTTCTTTTCATCCTCTTGATTAACTACCTCTATTTCCTCTGCTAGCAATGCTGATTGTTCTTCTTTTAAGGGGAGGAGATCCAACTTTCCATCCTCTGGCACCTCAAGGAGGTTTTCACTAGAAGATACATCCTTTATCTTTATTTTTTCATGGTCAGAAAGTGCCTTTTTGTTTTCACTTGATGACTCTTCTTTTTTGTTTTTATTTTTAGTTTTGCGAATAAAAAGAGGAGCCTCCTCCCTAAAGTATGATGATCTATCTAAGTCAAAGGATAATCCTATCTTGTGATCTCCTGATGGTACTCCTTCATGAAGCCCCATGAAGTCTTCAATGGATTCATCATTTTAAAAATGTTTATGTCAGGACGTCTTGGTTGGTCCCAATATATTAACTAAAGGTAGACTAAACAAAGGTTAGTGTGGGAGAATGGAACTGTTATGATAGTTCCAAATTTTTTGGAATGGGAAGTAGACACTCTATCTAAGGAATGGACATCGATATGCTTATCAATATAGGGTTGATCTTCTAGGTTCAGTTGGTCAAACATGTCATTGAGGTTTACGGTACTAGTGGATTGAGGGAAATGTCCAGGAATAGGTGATTCAGAGTCATGGAGGGATAACCACTCATATTCATGAGAATTATTCATGCTAGAATGCTCGTCAGGTATTTCACTTTCCACATCGTCAAAGATTGTCTGATTAAGGGTTATTTGGGAAGTCATGGTTTCCACTTCTGGTGGCAATAGTTGCTGGAGTATATTGTTGATTGGGTTATGTCCTTGATTTTCCCCCAGCTTGATTCAACAATTTCTTGTCAATCTATAGAAATATCCCAGACAATTGTACTAGTTCTGGCCTGACCATATCCTAGTCCTCTTTTATTCCTTTGAGTTGGTGGTAGTGATAATTCGATGAATCCCTATTGTCTTTCCCCCAGACCAATTTTTTGATCATATCCACATTGTTGCAGCATAGTATATCTAGTACCATATTGTGTCAAGGGTAGTTGTAATGCTGGTGTCTCTTGAGGATCTTGATATAAACAAGTGTTAATGTATGGATCAAAAAGGTTTTCTTTTCTTATGTCTCCCTATTTAACAAATGTAGTAGGCAGACATCTGAATATCAGTGGTTCTAGAGATTCAATAGTTTCCACTGGTCTAAGCATGCCATATGATTTGGGAGATAGAGGTATGCTAGTGACGGCGAAGGCTTCCTCATAGCGGTATTCACCACACCCTTTGTCTTGGATTGATATTTTGACTGCCTTTCTTGGTATATCCTTTGGAACAGAATCATAAGAAGAAGGAATACTTTCTTCCTGATTTGATGGTACTTGATTATCTATACTGCTTCTTATGGTATTGTAATATTGAAATGGTTGAGATCTCCCTCTATGATGATGTCTACTCCTTGGTAGGGAAATTTGATGCATTGATGATATGTCAAAGGGACAAATTACATTTCATGTATCCATGGTCTTCCAAGAAACATGTTATATCCTAGTTTAAGGTCTAGGATTTGGAATGGAGTGCTCTTTATCACTGACCCTATCTTGACTGGTAAAATAAGGATACCTTTAGATGAACTTTCTTCCTCATCACATGATCTGGTATTGATTCTTCTGGTGACATCAATACTGGTGTATCATCTTAAAATGGAAGCACTTCCATGTTAAGACTATTTAGCCCTCCTTAGGAGGTGTTTTGGGCCATCATCATGTTGTCCTCTCATTTCTTCCCCTTTTCCATCTTTCGTGCCTGTTTAGGACCCTGATTGGACCCCTCTAGGCACTGTTTTCCCCACCTGGCATATTTTCCAAGGGTCCTGACCCCTGGGTCAAGGTCAACCTTAACCTTGACCTAGGTCAGGGTCGACCTCAACCTTGACCCAGGTCCCCCTTTTCCATTGGAAAGTTTTCCAGCTGCAGGGGGAACTCAAAAGTTTATTTTCTCGC
>MU225863.1:2412153-2424161 GCA_018584345.1 Thuja plicata
AGCTCTGATACCAATTGTTAGTAATAACTGAGAGGGGGGGGGGGGGTGAATCAGTGGCCTAAAAAATTAATCCTTAAATCAACCCTTCAACTCTTATAACCACTAATTATTTCTCAAGTTATCTTTTTTCCTATAAGATGAATGCCTTGAACAACTTATATCAATTTACTACTTGTCAGATTTCTCTGTTAAACACTTTTTCTTAATGTTTACCGATAAGCAGTCATCTATTTACCGAAATACATTAAATATGCAGAGTATACCGATATATCCATAATGAATTATGTAAGATACAAAATAGTAAAGAAATGCATCATACACACATATAACACATAGATTTTGACGTGGAAACCCTGTTAAGGAAAAAAACCACTGGGATCGGTACCCCAAATTTTCACTCTTCTAAAGTGATCCCTGTTAGGAGCCAACCCTGTTAAAGGTTACAAACACACTGTTAGGTGTGACCTTGTTAGAGGATTTTACACATATAGGTTGTCACTTAGTATCAGGCATCTAATGCTGCTATCCTTGAATCAACCTCTCTCTTAGACTGTCAATAGGCATCAGGCATATCCAATGCTACTTTCACGAATCAACCTTTTTGGCACTCCTTGGGATGTACCTCAATATATAGAAGACTGTTAAGTCCTGCTCTGTTAAGAGACTTGATGCTTCAATGGTTAAACTGAAACAATATGACCTATTTCTAATGCAACTTGAATTGCAGATTTTCAAATCTATTTAAGTACATTACCTCTCTGATCAATGTATCAATTCAATTCTTTTGTGCTCCACACTTTCTACTTTGTGATGCTATGCTCACTGTTCTTCGGTGTCTACAGAATTCCTTAGCTCTCCTTCAGCTTGATTGATTAGTACCGCATGAAGTTGTTCTTCATCAGTTTCTCTTCAACATCCTCTTTTCATTCACTCCCCTTAATCCCTTTTTCGTGAATGTTATTCTTGAAAATGAATTAAGCCTATCTCTTATATAGACATGATATTCATTGTTTCTTGATTCTTGATTCTTGGAAAGAAAAAAAATCCAACCAATTAGATTTAAAGCATAACTCCTGATTTGTCTCATAGTTATCTTCATGCCAGTTGTACAAATCATCTTTAAATCAATCACTTAAATCTGGTTGAATAAAACAAATAAAAAAAATAGTTAAGTCTATCTTTAGCTCTTGCTAGCTAGATATTTTGTTGTTTTCTAAACTCTCTATTTTGTCGGTTAACACAACAGTTAGTCATCGGTGACAACTGACAGTTCCATCGGTGTGACTCTAGTTAGCTTCGGGATATCCATCCATCAGGCATCATTGGATTTTTACTCGTCGAACAACTCTATTTTTAGCTCGTCGGGCGTCCTGTGGTTTTGTTTCGTCGGACAACACTGTCTTCTGCTCATCGTGTATCACTGTGATTTTGCTTCTTTGCCTTTTCCGATGGTGTGCACTCCGTCGGTATTGTCTGTCACTTAGTGAATACTTGACTTTTATGCATTGCTGAAAGCATAACCTTTGTTCCATTGATTCTCTGAAGTCTTTGGCATTATGTACATGAACATACAAATGATATCAAGTTGACATCAATGACAATACAAACCATTAACTGATTTAATGCCTTGCATTATCTTCAACTTAACATTATCAAACATTCAATTAGTTACATGTCATCAGTTTGTTCCCTACACTTGTATATAAGGAAACCTTTCATCTCTCATTTTCTAAGGACTAAGAAAGCATAGGAACCTAAGGACATAACGCACAGACGGATCATCTCATCTATGCATAATTCTTACATGATTTCAAGCTTTAAGTGTTCAATCAATGTTTTTAAGTCTTCTTCTCAAGCATTCAAGTTCTCCATTGAAGATCAAGAATTCAAGCATTCAAGCCTTTGAAGGGATTTGGATCAAGTATTCAAGATTCATCATTCAAATCCTAGATGTATCCATCATGGTGGTGTGATCTTCCTTTGAGATCCTTTGTGCATATAATCACAGAGGTTTTGATTTACTTTTATGGTTCTTAATGTTGAGTCTAAGCTTTCCTTTTAACTTACTTGTTTACATTTGAAATACAATTGCATATCTATTGAATATCATAGCTTCGTTGTTAGATCTACTTGTACTACTTGCTAGCATTCTCCATTTCAATTTTGATTTCAAAGTTAATTCCTAAATCGGGGTTTGACTAAGGCAAACCCCTCCCCCCCAAAAAAAAATGCTTTTTCTTTTGTAGGTACAGGTACGGAACAACAAATTACAGAGGAGATTTAGATACCCTTTTCGACAAACTTTCAGGATCTGTGAACAGAATTTCTGTCAGAGCAACATAGGTCAAGGTTGACATAAAGGGGTCAAGGTCAACCTGTATTTGGGTCAAGGTCGACCTTGCTCAGAAAATAAAAATATTTCTGGGTTTTCTCCATCTCTGTGTTTCTGTTCTAGATCCGGTTGCAGAATTTTTAGAAACTCAATACAGACACCAGAAAATAGGTATTTCCAGATCTGCTATGTTATGAGGTATGTATGTCACTTCATTATTCTTTGCAAACATTTCCAGATTTATATTACTTATCATTACAATTAAATGTATGTGGTTAATAGAGGCATAGGGTCTCATTTATGTGCAATCCCCCATTGTTCTAAACCCTATCCATATTTCCCACCATACAACTCGATTCTGAGTAACCCAAGGTTTTTATTACATTTAGAGTACAAATGTTTAATCTAGTCTCACCATCAATGAGGACTCATCGGATCGTATGCTTATGCACTTGGACAAGAAAATGGAGGGTATCATTGTGCAGAGGTTTGTGTGGTGGTAGATCATGGCCTGCAAACATGACATGTTTGTTATCAGCAATATAATTGACCATGGTTTGGAAATCTTCTAGAGATATGTCTCGTGGGACAACTGCATTTTGAAGAGCTTGGTCCAAAGCTTTCTTATGCTCTAGGGATAGGTGCAATAGTTCAAAAATGAAGATCTGAGAGAGTGTGTGCTTTTGTTGGTGGATTAGAAGTTGGTGTGGGATTTGCTGGTGTAGCGGAAGTAGAATCTATTCGTTGTAGAACAACTTTGGAACGACAAGTTGTAACAACACATTTGGCATTATTATCTGTGATATGGATGGTATAAATGTGGCTTTCTGTAGGATTTATGCAATTTATTGTACTATCAGAGATAGAATAGGTATGATTGATGTGCTTGACTGACTACCAGACGCAAAGACTTTCCCTTTATTATGGTTATGAAAAGGATCATTGAAGATGGTATGATCCGTGGTATCCTTGGATTGAGTATTGTTGACATCAATTATCCCTTGTTCAATTAGGTCTTGTATAACATTTTTCAATTGATAGCAGTTGGATGTCTTATGGCCCTTTACCCAATTATACTCACAAAAATAATTATCGTTCCACCACTTAGGTTTCACAACACCATGCTCAAATTCCCCAATTTCTAGTAAAGTGATCATATTGGCTTAAAAAACTTTTTTAGTGCTGATTCAATCGATTCTCCTAGTGGGGTGTACTCACATTTCAGAAAGGGAAATCATTTTTGGCGTTGCATGTTGGGTTGATTTTGTGATAGCACCACCACTTGAGCAATTGGCGTTTGAACTTGAGTATTTTCTTGTGGGGTTTGCATTGCAGATGTTTGGTTTGGCATGGGTGACCCTTGCAATGCAATATTTGGTTGACCATAATTGACTGTCTTGACATCAATGACACCATCGTTGGTGACAATTTTTATTTTTGTTCCACCACTTAGCTTTATCAATTAAATTATTGGTGGTGTTTGTTTGAGTAGGATCTGCAAGGATTCCTCTTTTGACCAAATTTTGCTCGCATCTAATGCCTCTCTCTATCAATTGTTTGAAATTGGGAGCAAGTTGGAGTTTTGTAGTAAAACACACGTCCAAGATTAGATTATCGAAAAACATGACTATTAGGTCTTGCTCAAGAACATCATACACGATTATATTGGTTGTGTTTCTCCATCTTTGTAAAAATTTGACAAAGGGATCCCCTTCCTTTTTTTTGATATCACACAAGTCCTTGATGCTGACCTTGCATTCTATGTTGTGATGGAAGTGAGAAATAAATATTTTAGCGAGTTTTCCCTAAGAATGAATACCATGTGGTAAGTGAGAGAACCATTCCATTGTTCGTCTAGATAAAATCTGTGGAATAGTCGTATTAGGTAAGATTCATCATGTGCGACTTCAATGAAACTAGCAAAGAATTCCTTGATGTGTTCCATAGGATTGGTGTTGCCTCTATACTTGTCAAACTTAGGCACTGTAAAGTGTGCTAGAAATAGAGACATGTGTAAAGAATGATCAAAAGGATATGGGTATAACTCCTCAATAGTGCAGGACTTAGTTTGTCCTTGATTTTTCATATCCATCATTTGAGTTTGCAGGTTTTGCACTTGTTGTATCAGAATATTCGTCTAGGACTGAGGAACATTTTTAGTATTGACTCTTTGTCTTGTAGTTGGTATAAGACTTTGCCTTTGATTTCCTTGCATTGGGAAGCATGATCTTCTTGGGATTTGGTATTTATTCCCCAACGTATTGTTTTTTTGACACTGGGGTAAATGATGGGCCCAAGGTTGTTGCGACTGTTGTGGTTGAGATCTTTGTTGGGATAAAGATCTAGCGCTTAGCGGAAGTTGGCTGAATGTTGGACCTACAGAGATTGATTTGAGTTTTTCTGAAACATTAGATCCAAAGCCAGTAGGAATAGATTGCAATGTCTGGGTAGTGACAAAATGGTTATTGCTTGTTTGAGGTGCTGATGAAACAACTTGATAACTTGATGTGAAAGGCCAAGAGGTAGATGCCTAAGATAAACTAGAAACCATGGGTGCACTCATTTGGGATCCCATCATGTCTTGAGTGGAAGATGTGCTAGCTTGAGTGGCTGAGCTAGCTTGCGTAAATACGGTCTGTGTTGATGTTGTAGTAGTTGATGATGGCATATACAATATTTGAGACACTATAGGATTAATTTGAGAATTTTGAGTTGTATTTCATCCAAACAGTGGGTTCTCAGGCCATATTGTGGATACATTGAATTCAGGGGGAAGTTTGACTCCCTTTTTGATTAACATCACTAGGAATGTTTTAGGATTTTTCTCTACCACAATGTCTACCACTTGTGCAGAATAAGCATCTTGTTCTATGTCTTCTAGCTCTTCATCTATGATATCTTGAAAGATAGTTGGCCTTTGGGAATCACGTGGAAGTGTAGGCACATTTTTAGCATATAGTGAGGGATCAGTGTGTTTGAATGGGTTTATCTCTTGTTGTTCTTCCCATGGGGGAAATAGGTTAACATAGGATTCATCTTTTTGGTTTCTATCCTTTGATCTAGTATAAGGTCCTTCATAAGGTGTAAAAGATATGGAGTTATCCAAGATTTAACTAAAATGAGTGACATAAAGCAAAAAAAAGGGACAACCTCTCGAATAGAGTTCAAGCTCTTGTTTAACAAGGGTAATTCTAAGAACAAAATTTGACTTCTCTTGATCTTAGAGATTGATGAGGATAAGGTATGATTTGACTCTAGCCTTAGATGAGACAGAGGTACGAAAATAAGATTGATGAAACTGAGATAATGAGATCAAGATAATCTAATCTGACTGTTGAATTATCAATGGGAAACAACAACTGGACTGAAAAAGAGGGATGATCCTAAATGTTTGAGATTTCACTTATTCTTCATTATTTTGCAAGATGTATACACTGACCTTTCACACGACACATGGGACTTTTCCAAGATTTTTGGCTGATAAAATGTAATGCTCTGAAAAAGGAATCCAAACTATTTCATCCAAATAAGCACATAGGTCTTTGGTCAATTGCGGTAAACTTTTGTTGATTGTGGCAGAATGCAGGTTCAATTGTGATGAAGTGCAAGGTTGATTGCGGCAATAAACGAGTTGATTGCGGTAAACTTCCATCAATTGCGGTAAACTTATGTCAATTGTGGCAACTTGTGACAATTTTGAAAATCTGATTGCAATTTGGAGATTTGTCTGATAAAATGATCTTTGGAGCAGTGACTCAGAATAGAATTCTGTTGACACCCTAGACATTCAACATGTTTGACTTGTTTTGATAGTGTAAGATGTTGGTTTTGCGTTTTTAAAATTGATCACACAAGCAAGCACAATAGACACAATTTTTTGAAGGCCCCAAGAATAAGAGTATATGTGCTACAACTTTTTCAAGTTGCAAGGTTTTCACGTGGTCAAAACATAGACAATCAGATTAATCTACAGTCAATTGGCTTGAAGATGCAATATTATAGGCCCAATGCTTTTGATGTTCATTAGTTCACACAATAATTATCACACTACTAGGACACGAAGGTCCACGATGTAGGTGCCCATGTTTTTTCCTTTCCGAGGTATTCTTTCTGTGCTAATGAAGATCTCTTTCATCAACACAATACCCTAGAACACATATGTTAGGAATCTTGGGGGGAAATTCTGCAACCCCTTGCACTATAATAAGACACTTGTTCGGAGGTGAACAAGGTGGGTCTCTAATTAACTGGGTTATAGTAGTATCTGTGGCATCTATCCAATTGGTTTGTATGTGTGTGACTCATTTAAGATCCTAGTTGACCATACTAGTTACTTAGGGACACTTCACCCGATCCAGGCTATCATCAACACACCTCGTCCGAGCTTGGCTAGATATAAGACAATTTTTTCCCGCGTCTTATTTATATACCGATCAAAAGGATTACCGATTTGAGGTCATCCTCTGAGGAAGAAGCGCTTTCCCTAGAAATGCCTCTCTAAGAAAATAAAAAGGTTTTTATTCTAATAGATTGGGAAAGAGCACCAAAGAATAAAAAGCCAGGTTAATCACATTAAGAACCAAAAAATCAAATGTGAACTGAGATAACACCCATACAAGCACAAGAGTTCAATTTTAAACCCAAACCAAATGATATTTGCTTGTTCAGTTTTAAGTGCACCAATTTCAAAAGTTCTTTGCCTTTGTTCAGTTTTAACCCCACATCAATTTTATGCCCCAAATTGAAAGATGAAATTGTGGTGTTTGAGCATACACTTTTCTTTTTTAAGCACCAAAAGACAAATGAATTGATTTTAGTTTTAACCAAAATTAAGCTTCTTCTATGCCACAAGCTATCAAGAAATGTTAGTACGAAAAAATCCTAGCAATCAAAACAAATGATATTAAAAAATGCCTAGATTGTTAAGGCCATTAATGCTCATGGTAACTTTATATTTGGCTACAAAATGCTTAAGAGAATCAATATACTTGTTGAAGGATTCGATTTGGTTTTTAGCTACGATTGCCAAGGCTACCTTTCATTGTGTGTAGTAATGAGAGACTCTTTGTTTGGATGTTTTTCCTGACCTAAACCCTGGGGTTCATCTAATTATTCTCATTTCCATTACTCATTTGTTTAGTCATACACAAAAACCAAGAAAGAATCATATCTGATCAACAAAATGATGAAATAGAGCAATTGCAAAATAATTCTGACAATTGCAAAATAGGATCTGCAATTGTGAAATTCTTCTTTTAGATGCAAAATTTGTCAGGCAATCACAAAATTCTTCTGCCAGTTGCGAAATTTGTTAGGCAATTGCGAAATTCTTCTCGCAATTGTGAAATTTTTCAGGCAATTGTGAAAGTCTTCTGGCAATTGCAAAATTCTTTCGTCGATTGCGAAATTTGTTAGGTAATTGTGAAATATTGTCTAAAACAGAGATTACAAAATGACTTAATCGATTGTGAAATGCAAACATCAATTACAAAATTACAAGGAACAATTGCGGTAAAAACCAGGCAATTGCAAAATTCTTTCGTCAATTGCAAAATTCTTCCGTCAATTGAAAAATTACAGAATATCCTAAAAAAATAAAAAATGTCAAAATTGCGGCCGTATGGCCGAGGCCAAAAAATTATTTTGGGTGCCTGCAAGCGGTTATTGGGCTGTTAGATTCACGTTGGGTTCACCAAAATTTATAAGATCTTATTCTGCACACTCAAACGAGGGTTAGTAGTACCAATTTGCAATGAAAGAAACCATCAAACTACCAAGAACAAACCGATGAACAATAAAATAACAAGCATCAGAGAGGAAAACAAACAAATGCAAACCACAATGCTCGAAGCTTTTATTGCTTCTCTCTACTCCTTCTGAAATGTTGTATGGATGGTGCTCAGTGTTGGTATTGACTTGACATCTGTGATTTGGGAGTGTTGAGAAAATGAGATCAATATGATAATGAATTTGCTTTATGCTTCGTACAAGAATCCTGTTGAGTAATTGTGCACAATGATTCAAGATCAAGACCTTCTTCAAATGGTTGAGAAGGATTGATTATATATGGAAATGGAAATGATTTGGATAGATGAGATCAATCTCAGAAACTTGAGAATGGATGGCTGAGATCAAAAGGAACTGGAGAAGCAATCAGTAAACTCCACCTCTTAACTGAAGAGAAGAGGGGATGGTTTAGTCCACTGGAGAGTTGATTGTAAGTTACCTCTTGGAATTGAAGAGTTGATTGTGAGTTACCTCTTAGAACTAAAGAGTTGATTTTGAGTTACCACTTGGAACTAAAGAGTTGATTGTGAGTTACCTCTTGGAATTGAAGAGTTGATTTATTTGAGTATTTATTTAATTTTAGAAATTAAAATACTCAAACATGAGATAATTCAATTATATTTTGATTTAAAATAGAATATTTGAGTGAAATTAAATTAATTTAATTAGAAGAATAAATTAATAAGTTAGATATTTGATTTTAAACTTTAAGAAATTGAATTTAATTAATTAATTAAGGTTTGTTAATTAAATAAAATTAATTATTTAATTAATTTTGGGGAAATGATTGAATGATTATATGTTGGATTTAGATGAAATAAGATGATTAATTAATGATTAAAAACTATTAATTAATATAGAAAAATTAGTAATTAAATGTAAGGTTGCAAGTTTGTCCATTTTAGGGTGTCTACACATTGCAATAATCCTCATCTATAAGAAGTTCAGTATTAGGTAGGGACTTTTTAGACTTACCTAGATTATTCTCAATGTTCTTAATGACCCAAATGTTTGAAAATATTGGATGATGATCAGAAAGGGTATAGGGATGTATCCTTATACTTCAACCACCATACCCTAATTGAGGGCTAAAGTTGTCCTTATTAACATAAAATTTGTCAAGTCCACTATAAATTATTTGTTGCCTTTGCTGGATGTTGCACCAAGTAAACCATATATTTTACGATCAACTTTCCTTTCCTCAAGGGGGTCAAAGAGGCTGAGATTGGATTAAGTCTAGCCTAATAAAATAGTTCTTTACCTCTCCACTTGCATTTGTTTCCACCTTGTTTATCTTCCTAGTTTTTAACAATATTAAAATATCCCCCTTGTATCCATGGGATGTGCGTCAAATTGTAGAGATATTTCCATAGATTAGTTATTTCCCTATGATAATTAGGGGCATAGATGGAGTAGAGACCAAAGGATTCATATAATTTCTCTATCATAAACCAAACTTATCTGTTACAAGGGGGGACTCCACTTAACAAATTGCAACCATTTATTAGCAAGTAACATTGTAGTGTCACCTCTACCCTTTTCATGTTGGGTACAAAAGTATGAGGCATCTTCCCAGATGCATTTGAAGTTGACTTCCATCATGAAATGAGTGCACTTGACTTCTTGAAAGAATATATTGTCTTTGTGATTGGAATTATTCATCAATCTCTTGACCATATATCTTCTATCAAGGGATTCAAGAACCCTTACATTCTAAGAAATGCATTGAATGCCTGGAATAAAATCAATCAAAAGCATCCATACTGAACTTGAAGCTATCGAAACAATTAGGGAGGTTATTATCTACCTCATTTCTCTTGGAATTGGTGCCTGAAGAATCAACAAACCTCTTCTTTGTTTAGTGGATACCGATATTGGTTAGGTCTTCAATTTTTTTGCAATCAATATAAGAGGGGCAAGTCTTGGAAGGATGAGTCTCTTTGGTTATATCTAGCCTAGGTCCATTCCCAGAATATTCTAAGGGAACCAAGGCTAAGTGGGGATCTTTGGGAGACATGAAGGGCCTATTGAGCTCCAGAACCATTGGCAAAGAAATATCACCAATGACACCATCTTGAGGATCCTCCACCGAGTTTGAACAATGAGGACCCCTAAGGTCTAGTTCAAGATTAGGGGAGGATTTCAAGGTGAGAATAATTGGAGGGTCCTTTGGGGACAGATTAGTTGGATCCACCATGGGTCTGCTAACCAAAATTTTGCCCAACTCCTTAACAAGATTAGCTTTGGTCTTGTATAAATTAGCAACCAGTTCCTAACCAACCCTTGTGGGTTCACAAATGGTCTCCCACTCTATAAGAGAGGTAGACTTGTTATGGAGGGCTACATGATTTGCGCATTTATGGGAGGTAGTGTGAGTAGTAGGCCCATGCAGGATACTATCTCTCTTCTATAATTCTAAAGATCCTTTACAATGGTCTTAACCAAAGAGTTAGAAGCATGAATGTGTTTCTCAACTGGGGGATCCTTAGGTTTATAATTTGAGGACCTAAATGTTAGAATAGCCCCAAAGGATAACTGAGAGGGGGAGGGGGGTGAATCAGTTATCAATAAATTTAATTCTTTTCCTTCTTTAACTTCATAATACAACAAAGTAAATGCTTAATCAAATAACACAGTACACAACAGACAATTTGATTACGGGGAAACCAAATGTTAAAAACCCCGGTGGGAATTAGCACCCACAATGAACTATACTTGTTTCTAGTAATCCCTGTTAGAAGATATCTCAACCTTGTTAGGAGTTGTACTTTACAATGCAATAAGTATAGTGACCTGGTTAAGGGTCAGACCCTTTTAGGAGTCTTTTACAAATAACCCTGTTAGGGGTGGTGGACTCACTGTCTAAAAGTTCACTACTTGATGGTGAAGGCTACAACCTTCTGTATAACAGATATGCACTATATCTGATGATGAACTATAGAGTAAACCTGCTATCTTGATAAGTTCCAATGTATTACAATCTTTCACTTCTTCTTCACATAGACTCTTGATGAATGAACCAACTCTGATAATCAGCTCTGTACATCTTTCTTCTTTTTTCATATCATTCACACTTAGCGTGTCACATTTGACTTTCTATAAGTATCTTCGTCAAAGTATGAGATCATGGGACCTGTAAGAAAACTCTTCATAAAATCCTTGTCGGCTCTACTAAGCATGCAAGCATTATTACAACCACACAAGTATAAACTGAATAGACGCGACACTTCACTAAGTCGGCCTCACCAAATTAACTCTAACTTTGAAATCTTCTTGAAACACATTTGGTGCCTTTAGATTAATGTCATCAACTCATAAATAATCATGAATATACACACACATATACTGAAGATAGGCACAACTCAAGAAACACATGATATACGTCGGCCCTAAACAGTTACACTTCTAGAACTGTAACTGCCAATAATAGAATTACATAACTTGACTGAAACATCATATCTAGATCTACGTGTATGAACATAAAATGATAAACATGTCAACAACATGTATCTAACCAAGCAAGTCTTCATGTCATCATTCTGATAAGTACATACAAAATTTCTACTATGTATTATATGTTGTCATCAATGACAAACATACAATCAATCAACTGCTCAGAATCAAATCTCTAACAATCTCCCCCTTTGACATTGATGGCAACATATGATATAAAAAATATCCTCTGTTCATGGCGTCCTCTTTCTTTTACAATCTTCTCAATATCCTCATCAAATATTTCTCTAAATTATTGCAGTTCCTCTGTCTGTGTTTTTGTTCCATGTATATACCCCCCAGAGTATATGCTCCCCCTTAGTACATACTCCCCCTTACTATATACTCCCCCTTTGACATCAATGGGAAAGGGTGCCATAGATCTTTAGGCACAGGT
>MU225863.1:2428138-2443631 GCA_018584345.1 Thuja plicata
GAGGGGGGGGGGGGGGTGAATCAGTTATCAATAAATTTAATTCTTTTCCTTATTTAACTTTAGAATACAACAAAGTAAATGTTTAATCAGATAACACAGTACACAACACACAATTTGATTACGGGGAAACCAAATGGTAAAAACCCTGGTGGGAATTAGCACCCACAATGAACTATACTTATTTATAGTAATCCCTGTTAGAAGATATCTCAACCCTGTTAGGAGTTGTACTTTACAATGCAATAAGTATAGTGACCTGGTTAAGGGTCGGACCCTGTCAGGAGTCTTTTACAAATAACCCTGTTAGGGGTGGTGGACTCACTGTCCAAAAGCTCATTGCTTGATGGTGAGGGCTACAACCTTTTGTATAATAGATATGCACTATATCTGATGATGAACTGTAGAGTAGACATGCTGTCTTGATCAGTTCCAGTGTATTACAATCTTTCACTTCTTCTTCACATAGACTCTTGATGAATGAACCAACTCTGATAATCTGCTCTGTACATCTTTTTTTTTTTTTTTGTATCATTCACACTTAGTGTGTCACATTTGACTTGCTATAAGTATCTTCCTCAAAGTATGAGATCATGGGACCTATAAGACAACTCTTCATAACATCCTTTTCGGCTCTACTAAGAACACAAGCATTATTACAACCGCGCAAGTATAAACTGAATAGATGCAACGCTTCACTAAGTCGGCCTCACCAAATTAACTCTAACTTTGCAATCTTCTTGAAACACTTTTGGCGCCTTTAGATTAATATCATCAAATCATAAATAATCATGAATATACACACGCATATACTGAAGATTGGCGCAACTCAAAAAACACGTGATATACGTCGGCCCTAAACAGTTACACTTCCAAAACTGTAACTGCCAATAACAGAATTACATAACTTGACTGAAACATCATATCTGGATCTGCGTGTATGAAAATAACAACATAAACATGTCAACAACGTGTATCTAACCATGCAAATCTTCATGTCATCATTCTGATAAGTACATACAAAATTGCTACTATGTATTATATGTTGTCATCAATGACAAACATACAATCAATCAACTGCTCAGAATCAAATCTCCAACACTAAATATATTAGAGAAAATTCTATAGGATTTCAAACCATAGGAAATAGTTTTGGAGGAATTTTTCTTATTCTTGTTTTGAACAATTTTCTACTTAATCTCCTCAAGAACATTCTATTGGGCATTTTTCTTTAGAGGTCCGCGTCTCTTAGACATGAATTTTATAGGAGGGTTTGGAGGGGGTGGAAAATGTGGGGGCCGGGGGGAGGGAAAAGCTGAACAAAAGATGCAATAGAAGGGTAATGTGACTCCTTAGGGAGTCAGAGGGGGTTAGTCAATTTGATCCAAAGATAGGGTTGAATATTTAAGGGCAGGGTTTGCAAAGGAGGAATCAACAAAATGAGTTGAGACACCAAGAGGAGGATCCATAGTAGCAGGCTGAGAAATGTCTACCAAATTATCAATAGAGGAGACCAAAGGGTTAGGGTTAGAAGAGGGAATATTTTTCACACTCTTTGATAGAATAAGGCAATTACAATAGATATGCCCTTCATGTCGATAGAGAAAACATGCATTGATGCCCCCAAGAACTTCCACATCATAGGAAGAGAGATTATCTTCCATGATAGTCTCAATTTTATTAGGATTCTCAACTCTTGGGTTTAGAGACACCAAAACCCTAGTGTCTAGGTGTGGGATGACGACTCTAGGGTAATCTATAAGTATAACATCCCCAACATAAGCAAGGATATGAGGAATAAAAGACCAGAATAGTGGTGGAATTTTCTTTAGGGTAAGCCATCTAGGGCACAAAAGTATATCCACATTATTAAATTTAGAAGACCATTTAAGGGCCTTGAAAGAACAATTACCGATGTTCCAAAATTGCTTTCTGGTAACTATATCTTGAATATTTGAATCCTTGAAATAAATGATAAATAAACCTTTACTGATTTAATCGATAAAATGAAATTTGAATGCCAAAATTTTTAAACCAAACATTTCTAAACCCACCACCAAGAAAATTCCTAGCCAAAATTATATTCAAATCAATACCAAGAAGAAAAATACCTACATTTTTAATTCTTAAATTTTATTCAAATCAATAACAACAAGAAAAATACGTACATTTTTAAGTCTTTCTTTTTCACCACAAGTGAAATTAAGCATATCAAGATTTGGCAAAATAGAGAGAATTTTATGGCAAGAAGAGATCGCTTAGCATCCTCGACTGTACTACTATCTTGCTTGCAGGAAAACCTAATGATGAAGGAAGAAAAATCCAGGGGCATTCACTATTTTTTCTAGAACCGCCTCTTTGAAAGATTTGTGAATTTCTAGGTTAGAGGATGGTGGAACGAGATTTATATTTTATCATACCTAGCAAAAGGAATTAAGAAACACATAAATCAAGGAGGGGCCACTTATGTCGCCACACAAATCCACGTGGAGCCGACATTGCTAGGGACCCCTTCAAACCCGCAGTAGCCAATTCAAAGTCTTCTCCAATTTTATTTTAATAATTATTTAATTTTTATTATAGAGTTTTTTCAAATAATAGATTATATTATTTTTTTTATTTTTAATAAAAAATACAAATATTTATTATATTTTTTTTAGTTAATTAAAAAATTACATGTCAATGAATTACCTTTGTATTTGTCAATGTATTATTTTATATATATATATAAAAAGTTAGTGCAATAACAATAAAATATTTTCTTTAATACAAAATGTGAGAATATAATGTGTAAATGATTAAGACTTGGATGTAAACCCGATATCCAAATAATTTGAAGTTTACTTTCTTCATTATATAATTAATTTTATTATAATATAATAGGTTTATTAAAGAGACATGTTTATTTATTATTTCAATTTATAATAACTTGTGTTGTTTATTTATTATATTATGTTTGTTTGGTGATTAACATATTTATGTATAGTTATTTAAAACTAGTTTAATTTAATAGAATATAGTATTAATGCAGGTTGTCTAAGAAGAAGGTCTTATTTTAATGTTTATTTTTAACAATTTTTCTTAAAAAATTTTAAGATTCTTTTTGGAAAAGCAGTCTTCTACATTTTTTTTTGGTACTGTAATAGGGTCTTGTGAATTTTTAAATTTCTAAATAAAAGAATTGTTAAATGGATGATAGATATGTGTTTATTTATTTTATGAAAGAAAAATTTGGAGATAAAATTTAGAAGGAAATATAAGAGAGAACAAAAGATAACATAAGTAGCCATATAACTTGTTTTCCATTATGTAGGGATTAGATATTCTCAACCCTCACAATTTTCCTACAACTTATTTTCAACCTTTAAATAATAAAAACTCTATCAAAAATAAAATTTTCCTTTATGTTTAATTTTAAAATTTATATAATATCACGTATACTTCTAAAATTTAAACAATAAATACAAATACAACAACCATATAAAATCATGACCTAAGTAAATATAGTAGTAAAATTAGATTTGAGCTCAATGAATAATTGATCATCTAGTTATGTGTTGAGATCTTCTAGGCACATGTTTAAAGAACTCAAATTGGCTAACCAAATCTTTGAGATTACAACTTTGAATGCAAGAAGAGATTTTCTAAATGTGGAACACTAAACTAAACTATTTAATAAAATATTTCATGGGATTAAAACTCTTAATAAAATGCAATAAGAGAAACTAATGATGCCAATAAAAAGATAGTGCAACCATTCATAACTATCCTATTCTACCTTGTAATCCTTCATGGTTGTTTTAGCTCATAATGCTCTACTTGTAAAGCCAATATTTGGTGAAAATATCAAAGCACTCAATAGAAGTGGATGCCACACATTGTAGATATAAACCAATGGCATCCTTCTTTGTACACCAATCATCAACTAAGAACAAAACTTTGGTGGCATGTCCAAAAATCAAGGATTAAGACATTGATCTCTTAAAAAAAAATGCAATTTTGTTTGTATCTATAAGAAGTAAGGAAAGGGAATAAATTTGACTATCTACTTTTTTTATCAAATATTTTTTTAATAAATAGTATATATATTACCATTTATGAAATAGTAAAATAATATTACGCATATTCACAAAACATATTGGTGGTAATATCCACACATGAAACAAATTAAATGGTGCAATAGCTCAGAAAAAAATTAAAAAATTATATAAAATGAGCTACTATGCATTGAGAGTGAAGGCAATTGGTTCTCTAGGGTTTTCCACCTCTTAATCAATTATTATGTAAGGTGCTTCCCATTAGTTCTTTTTCTTGCTGACATATGAAATACTTTAAATGAGCTTGCTCTATTTGTCCCAAACGCTAATCAAGAAAGATACTGAAAGAAAAAAATAGGGTTTTAAACCCCCTACACTTTGAGCTCCATAAACTCGGGTGGGAATACCCTTCTGACTCAGAACAATCAAATCACAAAATAGTTCGAGCAGATAAAAATGGAATTACATAGATCAGTCTCTGCAACATTTATTTTATAGATTTTAACATAATGACAAAGATCAATTTCAATATGATAGTCACTTGTTCCAATGGAAGATAGACCAGTGCTTTATCCTAGGGTATGGAGTCACTATGAATATTTATAACCAATTGCTGTGAAGATGAACTTAAAACAACTACAGATCTAAAATGAAAATAGATACACCTTTCATATCAACCTTCACACATATGATAAAATAATTCATCAAATTCATAAGATACTCTGAACCTTATTGAAATAACCCTAAGGTGATTTTGATCTTTCCTTGAAAGAACCCTAAGACAATTCCAAAATCTGCCTAACATACACATAAATTGAACATTCCTTGAGTATTCAATTTAAATAAAATTCAGAACATGGTAATGAAGACAAGTACTCATCATATGATTTAGAAACTATTGATGGATTCCATTTGTATTCATATCAAAAGTAATTACATCCAACCATAAAGCTTTCAAAACCCTACTCCAAATATATTGGTCTTAAACCAGAGTTTATACAATTCAATCTTGTACTCCCAAATGAAAAATGGCTATCCTTTTCCCAGTAGTCTTGGAATCCTTTTATAATTAAGGATGCAACAAGCTACAGACTACATGGGAAAGATTTACAAAATCTTTGCAACAACTTTTACAACTGACACAAAAAACCAAAAAATAAAACAGAACATGGGTGGCAGAATGTATGTGAAGTTTGAATAAAAATTGTTGTTGCACTTGAAAATATCTCCCTTATCCTTTCAGCTTTTCTTCCCACCTATTCACCTCCTTGGCAGTGGGCCAATCAAAAGTCTTCTCCTGCTCCAGCTTGGTAACAACTTTTGTCCACCTGGCGTCCATAGTTGTTTTTGCCTCGACAACAAACTTTGTTTTATCTACTTCAACCTTAAAAAGGTTAACAATCAATTCATTACAATACTTTGTATCAGTATCCTTTTCTAGGTGTTGTTTTATTTCCTTATCCCTGCATATTCCATCAAATTCTGCTTTCCAATTTGATTGTGGTTTTAACACACCCGATTCATCATAAATTTTTGGAACTAATGGAGGGCACTGATCACCAAATAATTGCAATTTATTATCTATTAGCTTAGCTTTTCCATTGAAGAAAGCATAAGTATCATTCACTTCACTAATCATCTCAATAGTATCTGTGATTTTGTCAGGAAAATCATCACTGTATAGCATTTCTGTCTTCAATTTGTCTGTTAGCCTCTCTTTTCCTAACCAAGTTTTGAAGGTAGGCTCCAGAAATGTCATGGCTTCAGTAGCTGTCCTTGAGGCTTCCTGTAGTGAGCCATATAGTGTGTACACTATTTCAGTCTTTTCCTTCAAAAAATCAATCTGATGTTGTATGATAGGCAATATAATAGATATAACACTAATATTTTGTCCCTGTGATAGCTCCCTAGGTTGGCCTTCTGCTAGTTTTGAGTCCTCCTTTGTTTCTATCGCAACATCTTTTTCATCTTTTGATACTTCTTGGGGGGTTGTATTCTTCTTGATTTCTTCAAATTCTTCCTTTAATTTTTCTATTTTATCCTCCAGGGTGTGGTTATGAACCACAAATTCTTCATGTTTCTTGGCCAGAGCCATCATTTGAGCAAAAGTTGTCTCATATTTTTTTGACAAATCCTCTGTTTTTGCTAAATTCATGAAAGATACCTGAGTCATGAGCTGGGCAATCTCAGTATCACTGGTATTCTATAAATTCCAAATCATTCTCTCAGCTCTTTTTTCCTCCCTTATGGTCATAACCAAAGGCTTATGTGTAGCAGGGGCCAATGACCAAATGGCTAAAGTCTTAGACTTAGGATCAAATCATGACCCTTTCAATACCTCATCTATTTCAACTTCTATTTTCATCAAAGGGTTTTCCTTCTAATTTGATCAATAATGAAATTGGGTTGTAAGTCCCAATCATGCATTAACAACACCCCACTATTCTGTACCAATAATCTCACATGCTCCACATTAATCAATTCACTCTCAGGATCATAATCCTGAAGTGTCTTCACAATGTCCTCATTATTTTCCTCTTGTCCTTCACCTGTGGTCAAGCTTTGTCTCAAATCCTTTTGTTTTAACTTGATTAGGAACCTTTTGAACTCTTCAGATTTTATGAATTCATCATCCTTGATGAATTCATTAGCCATCATTACTCTCTCATCAACTTCTCCAAACAGTATCATTTGGTTATCTCCAAGTCCTTCATCTTGAGGCTCTTTCTGCATTTGCCTTTTCAATTTTCTAAAATATTTTCCATGCTCTGTTACAAATTCTTTGGCCATGATTTTCCTATCCTACACCATCTTGTGATCTATTTTCTACTTTTTCTTGGGTGGTCCTCTAGTGGAAGTAGCCTCTTCACTAGCCTCCTCTTCTTCTTGATGATGTTCTTCCTGTTGTTCCAAATGTTCTTGATCATGTAATACAATAGCAAGAGGAGATCCCTGGGACTGTGCATCCTCAACACTGAACTATGGTATTTGTGCCATTAATGTATCATATAATTTTAACATTTCCTCCATCCTCTGCAAGTATGGGATATCAGGGAACAAACCAGAAAATGTTTTGTCTGATTCCTTCCACTCAGCTTCTTCCCTTAGAAGGTCTTTCCATTTTATTCTTCTCTCTTGGACCTCAATTTTATCCAACTTATTCCTCACAATATCCTCATCATCCAATGGCTCATGATCTCTGATTTTTTGCCAGGGAGTCATAGACTTCAAGGCTATCTTTATAAATTGTTTTGGATCACAAAACCTAACAACTATTGTGGACATTCTATATTGCTTTAGGAAATCATTGATCAAATCAAAAACTCTCTTCCCAATAGAGAAATCAAAACCCACCCATAACCTAGGGATAAAGTACCCTTTTTATGTCCTTCTAAGAACTCTTTATCCACCCAGGTGATTTTCCAAATGAATTCTAAAAATGCAACCCTAAGAGGAACAAATTTAGGGGGAATGAGAGGTGGCTATGAGCAACCATATACCCTCATGACAGTAACTTGGTCAAAGAAGAAAAATTCACCCCAGTTATGAGTAATTGGCCAATTTTGAACAAATTGCCAAGTTCTTAAAATCCTTCTAACCTCAATTGGTAATCTCTCCCTATTTGCTCCCAATAAATCAAAGATTGGATCCACAATCCAATTACATAAACATACAAAAGATGAATTTATAGAAGAGCTGTCCCATACCTGGGTCCAACTTTGGATTGGCATGATGACACAATATTCTGTATCAAATAATTCCAGCTCTTTATCCATGGACTCCCTGTTATAATAGAGAATCATGAACATTAAATGTGAGTAATGTTTAAAAGTTGGTAATGGGGCATCTGACTATATTTCCACCAATGCCGCATGTATAGCCTCAACTATGTATCCCACATAATCATAATCTGCATTGACCTCTGGGTGCTGGATATTCATGGTCATCATGAGCACGTCTTGGGGTATAGTAGAATCTCCATCAAAACCTAATACTCTTCTTAGGCCATACACTGTGCATTTCACATAATGGTGGAAGAGGGACAGTTCAAAAGGTGGTTGAACATTATCTGGGATTATCACCATATTTCTATCTACCCTAGGCATAAATATGGGCATGTCATACTTCTTGATCAATTTCTCCCTCTTTTTGTAATCTACCTGTATCATTTCCAAGTCAATTTCCGTGCATAATGCACTAGTGATTCCAAAGACTTCTGCGACTGACCTTCTGTCTATAGACACTAGGGTCTCTTTGTTTTTCTTTCTAATTACCCTAGATACTGGGCAATAATTCTTAGCTAGTCCTTTTATAAGGTCTATATCAATATAGACATCAGGAACAATTAATTTTGCCATATTTAATTCCCAAGGATTGCTAATAGGAACTTCTTTAACCCTATTATTCCAGAAACAATGGAAAAGAGTATTACTAGATAAATTGGGAGTAACAGGAATTCTTCATTGGCACCATCTATCCTTCCATTCATCCCAATTGGCGCTATTTGTATTTAACATTCCAGGAAATAGCTCAACAAATAATTCCACATATTTCTTCACTGCAACTTTATTTTTCTCAGACCCCTGTGAGGCTGTACTGGTATTAGGTTGGCTCATCTTCTATCTTAGAATGCAAATCTCAAGAAATAAGCTCCATTGCTTTCTCAGAAATTCTTAAAGGCAAAAATGAGATTTGTACAGAAAACAAGCTCAATCATTCATATTTATAACCATCAAATCGACATCTTGTCCACTTGAATGCAAATTCTCGCACTTGCAGTGTCACACAATCATCTTTCTGAAACTAATGCTGCCATTAATTCACACTCCTTCATCCTTGTTGGAATAGAGTAAACACTTTTTACCTTTTTGCATTCATAAACTGGGAATGAACCACTTGTCAAGTTTTTGCTCACTCGCTGTATGAGACTTGTATTCAAAACTATCCTTGTGAGTGAGCGATAAGACCTTTCTTTAAAAACAGTCGTGCACTCACGGTATTTCTTTGTTTGGACTTGTATCTTTTGCAACTGAGTGATGACCTAAATAGTAACTTGATAATTTACTAATCACACACTCACTATCCCTTTATCAGTTACATTTACATCTATGCGAGTGAGCGGTAGCATACTTCCTTTCATCAGCCACGGACTCACTGCTTAAAATTTCACTTTCTTCAAACCCACGCAAGTGAGTGAGTACAAATCCATTGCTCAAGCTTTCCTTGGTCGCGCACTCGCTAACCTCTAGCTCATTATGTTTGAATATGAGCGAGTGAGAAATCATTAGAGCCAATCGTGAATTATTTCCTCCCACACACTCGCCGTGTCATTTTAATCTGCTCTTTTATCTTCATGAGTGAGCGATGAACCATTTATTACAACATCTTTTAACCTGTCGCTCACTCGCACTGCAAAATACATCAGCCCAATACTATCAACGAGTGAGCGATGATCTATATTATCTTTAGTCGCGTACTCGCGCATTGAAATTATTTATGAGAAAACCCTCCACGAGTGAGCGAGTACCTTCAAAAATTCTTCATAGTCCATCAGTCACGTACTCGCTGACCCTTTTTGACTTGACTTTGTTCATTAGTGACTGAGTGACAACTTGCCCTTTTTACTTCATCACGCACTCGCGAGCTCCAAAACTTAAACAAAAAATCACCGACAAGTGTGTTGGTTGTATTCCTAGTTCTGGTCTGTTTGCCAAAATTTTGCGATCCTCATGCTCTTTTCTTTCCTAAAGCCAGAGGTCTCTCAGTTCCTTGTAATATCCCTATTGAAATTTTTAGGGTCTTCAAGTCAAAATCCATGTGAAAATGCAAAACCTTGAAACCCTAGGTCCTGCTCTAAGCCAAAATGAGAAAAAACCCTTAAAGATGTTCATCATGCTTCTATTTTGGCATTACCTTTTTGAAACAACTTAAGTCATGTGTTTTTTACCATAGTTGCCTAGTCGCGTGATCCTAATAGCATATTCCTTTTTATTACGAGACTTGGCGATGGACTTGTGTCGTGATGTCTCTCAAAGAAATAGAATATTCCTTTTGTTTTGTGAGACTTGGCAGAGCCCTTCAGTAGCAAAGTCTCCAAATAAAGAAACATGTCAGTAATTAGCAAAAGGGCCCACAGATGAGTCATGGTGTCGTGTGAATGATCCAGCAGTTAGTGAATTTTTATGAGACTTGGTGATTGCTTCAGTCACGTAGTCTCTAAATTGTCTTGCAGTTATGTAATAAGTATAAAGTTCATGTCGCATAGTCTCCAAAAGAGATGACGGTTAAGTGAAAGATGCTGAGACTTTGTGACTAACCACATGCAGTTTGGAATATAAGGTAGTTGGGTGGTCGTTGGATTAGGATGTTGAGTCAGTTTTTTTATTTAGCGATTTAGAGACAAGCGATGGAAGGAGACATGTGTCCAAAGGTGAAAGGATTAAGAGGTTTGTGGCGTGGTCTCCCAAAGGAAAAAGATCATTTGGCGATTAGGAGACTAAGTATAAGGTCCTTTATTGTCGCGTAGTCTCCAAACAATTTAAAGGTATTAAGGAATATTCAGTGACTTAGCGGAGCCGTCGGATGCAAAGATGAACAGATCAAACGGTGGTCATGAAGTCTCTGATTAAAAGAGCCTTAAGGAAAAGGTACTCGCAACTTGGAGATAAGGGTTGGTCACGTAGTCTCTGAATGAGAATCAAGGGCAAAATGCTTGTCGCGTTGTCTCTGAAAGATTTGTCAACTAACATTTATACTCAACGATTAAGTGACCAACATCAATCGCAAGGTCTCATAAATAAAAGTAACATTCAGCGACTTGGAGATAACTGTGAAAGATAAAGGTAACCGTTAGTCGTGGAGTCTCCAAATAAATTGTGAGTTAAGTTTTTCATCCAGCGACTTTGATTTCTTCAGTCGCGTGATCACCAGAAATAAACTATAGTTAGCCAAGAAAAGAAAATAACACAGTCGCTTGGTCTCCAAAAGAATTAAGGGTTAAAGAGTTGGGTCAGTGACAAAGAGATGCTTCATAGTCGCGTGGTCGCTAAATATGAAATTTTAAAAAAGGCGACAGTTGCTGACATGACAATGTGATGGATTTGGCATCCAATGAAGATCCAGAATATTGATTGCTGTATGAAAAAGGTAGCTGAGATGTCTGACGGGGAGCCAATCACACGAAGACATGTCATCTCCTTCGAATGTTATAGGGATTTTTCTAAAGATTTACATATATGAATTTGATTTTCTGTCACACTCATGAACTACGGCTAGGTTTTCAATTAATTTTACAGTGTGCTGAATTGAAGACAAAATTCATGATTTTTCAAATGATGAGCCGTGTACTTGAAATAGTTACCATAAAGAGTTGATTGAAGGCTCATTTTTAACTTATCTTGCATTCACAATTATAGAGCGAAGAAGTGCTAGGTTTTTTGAATTGAGAGAAGAAATTGGTTAAGTTGCAGAGTACTCAATTGATTGTCAAGTGTTGAATTACTGGGAACAGTGCACAGAGAAGAGAAGTGAGTCTTGAGAGAAGATTTGCTTCAATATCGGTAAAGAAAAGAGGATTGAAACAAAGCAAAGATGAGTAGAGTAGTCAGTGTGCCTTCTACCAGTGGGAGGAGCAATTAGATAGATGATGATGGTAAAGGGAAAATGAATTATTCTGTTGAATTCCTCAAATTGCTGCCGGGTTCTATACAGAATAAAAGGGCAAATGCAAATGTTCTGACTGATATTTACTGTGCGATCAGGGATGTTGACACTCCAGGATCAACAAGTTTTTCTCTTTTCAACTACTTCTATAACAATTCTGATAAGGCCATTCCAGTGTCAAACCCTTGGACCTGTGGTTTGGCTAGGTTAATTATCCCTGACATCTATATAGATGTAGACTTCTTTCTTTGTCTGGCCATTCATTATGATGTCTTGTCCAAGACAATTAAGTAAAATGATGGCACTGCCCTAGTTATCCTCAACAAAAACTCATTTATTTAAGCCTTTGGCTTGTATAGTACCATGTCTATTAAAATCAATATTACTAGGCAAGAAGAGAGATATAGGTTAAAGCCTAGTATTGCTAGGGGAAAGCCTAGTATTGCTAGGGGACAATTGCAGAAGCATATGCTCAAGGAGGTAAGAAACCATCTTACTCGTATACTTGGGACAACACCTTATTGCTTCAAGGACCTACATTTTTATATTAAGTATATCGCCTATGCCCTGTGTAGAGTGCTAGGGATAGATGGGGGAGCTGAAAAGATAAATGCTGGAGTATTGATGATGGTGCTGGATTTACAGGAGGTGCATTCTAACACCAGTTATGATTATAAATAGTATATCATTGACAAAATACATGAAGGATTTTTAGCAACTCAGAAGAAGATGAAGGAACCCAAGGAGAAAGAACCTAGGTTCTTCCACTATTCCATCCTCATGCATCTCCTTGTACATTTTAATTTTGGGATCATGGATGTGAACAACATGGATCCTCAAAGGATTTTCTAGGATAGGCCTAATCCCATTCAGTTTTGGGTTAGGATTTGGATCTATACATCCAAGGATTGTGACCACTGTGCATTCGAGAACTGGATTGTATATCCATTAATGCAGAGCATGGGCATCAACAAGACCAGGCTGCCAATCAAGGTGCTACAACTATTGAGGCCTTGTGATTATGTAGATAAGTGGGAGGGAGATCATAATTGGGGAGACTTCTTCCTAGAAGAGAACTTCACCATGATCAGGGTATATGGATGTATACATCCACCCCATATCTTTCCCTACCATGTGCCATCAAGAGTTGCTGCCATGGAATTCATTTGGAAGCTTTTATTGACAGATAATGAGCATTTTGCGCCACACAGGAAGGGGACCTTAACCCCTAGGCAGTTCAAGATTTTCAATTTCACTATTGGCAAAGGTGCCATTAACACAGTCAACTAGTGGTTGGAGAGCTGCAGAATGGGGGTAGCCTCATATAGATATATTGATCCTGAAGGTTTTATGGCAGGATTCAGAAAGCTATTGTCCCCTACAATCCCTAATTCAAATGTTCATTGTGAGTGTATAGAGGAAGATGCATCAAGAAACCTTCCTGATGAAGATGAAATCAGAACAAGGAGAGCAAGGATTTAGGAGTTGCTGAATCTTGAAAAATAAATAAGAAGAAATGGGTTGGCTTTTGGAGGATTTTACCCTGATTTACCCTATTTTGATAGGATCAAAGCCATGATTGATAATTTATATGTGCTTTGTGAACAACTTGATAATGTTCTAGATAAGAAGGGACCTCAAGAGCCCGATCACTCAGAATCAGAATATGAAGTGGTAGTGATGGTGACTATGCCCGTCCACCTCAATATGATCATTCTCAGCAAGATGTTGTAGAAGCACCACAATTGCAGGGAGGAGAGGGCCATATCATTGACTTAACATAGGTCTCCTAGCCAGATGATGTAGAGGAGCCTTCAGCCAAAAGGAAAAAAGTTGACATAGGCCAGCCTTCAATTGTTAGGCAGGAAAAGAAAAAGGATAAATTAAGTGCCTTGGTTCCTGGGAATAGGTTATATGACCATAACCTAAGAAAATTGATCAGACAAGGAAAGAAGCAACAACTAGATGTAGAGGAAAATATTGAGTTGCCTCTCAAGTCATGCATTGATGAAAGATTAATACATCAGCAACAATTTTTAAGTGATGATAATTTCATCAAGACTGAGGAGTTTAAAGACTTTTTAAGGTGGCATAAGAAGGAGCAAATAAGAGCTCAATTGAAAGTTGATGGTGAGGAAACAATCACTAATGAGGATTTATTGGCCCTACAATCATATGACCCTGACAGTGAGGATATCTCACTAGATGAGGCCAGGAAGATGGTATTAAATAGTGGCATATTGCTGGCTGAGGGCTGGGACTTGGCCTCAGCTTTCATTATTGATCAGATAAGGAAACAACCAGATTTGAAAATGGCAAGTGAGGTGCAAATGGGAGACATGATAAATGGTTTTGGGTATAGCCCAAAGTCTCAGGCCTTCGCCATGTGGAGCCTTTTCCCAAAAGACCAGAAACCTCAGCTGGTAAACATCCAGGAGAATATGGTGGGTAATCAGATGGTTTGGTTGGTGCAAAATACAAGGGATCTAGAGATATCCCAGATTATGACACAGTAGGCACACTTAAATGAGGACAAGACCAAGCAACTGTCTGATATGTGTGGCATTTTGATAGAAGAGACCAGTGCTTTGGCAAAAGACTGGGAGATGTGCCACATCAAGATACACCAACAAAATCAGGTGATTGCTGAGCTAATGAAGCAATTAGAAGAAAAGCCTACAGTGGTGTATGTACCTTCACAACAACCTTTGCAAATTGAGGAGAAAGCGAAATTAGAGGAGGTGGTTGAAAAGGATGACATGGGAGAAAAGAAGAATGAGATAGTCTTGAATGCATTTAGGTGCATTTTGCAACATAGAATTGATATATTGAAGGATAAGACAGATGTCATCCTCAATGAATATAATAAGTTGCCCACCCTACACACAGAGATAACAGGGTACATTGCTACTCTGAACCCTTATTTTGTTAATTGGTCTCCTAGGGTGCAACTGTTTGAGAAACTTGCCTTTTTGCAGCCCCTAAGGTCAGATTTGCCTGAGGTGGTGACAGAGGTAGGATATGAAATTAAAAAGGTTAATGTGGCCTTGTCATTCTTTAAAGGCAAGTTAAACCAAGTAGAGGCTAAGTTGAGCCTCTTTTCTTCAGACTTCAACAGATTTGTTCCTCCCCTTAAAGGAGAAGATCAAGTAAAGGCCTTAGAGGCCTGAAAGAATGAGTTTGACAGTAAGATGCCTAATAATGAGGCATTCATTTTAGGATCTGATTTGTTATTGAAGGCTTTAATAAGATTTTGGATGAGGCCTTCAGAGCTGAAACTGACATCAATAAATTTCTAGTGGATGTTAAGAGCATCACTGATGTCAGGTGGGAAAGGCAAAAGGCATAGGTACAAAGCACTCAGGACTTCAAGTGGCCAACTGAAGATGAGGTGACAGCATGGGACCTGATGAATAGGCCCAAGAAGAAGAAGCCTGTAATTGAGGAAGAAGTCCTGGATGAAGAGTAAAAGGGAACACTTGGCGCCTGATCAATGAGCACAAGGAGGTTAGCTATAAATAGAGATGAGTGTAAGTTAGCCTATAATGGCGGTCACTCAGTCTTGCTGCGACTACCAGAAGCTATCCTGAACACTGTCAGAAAAAGGCACCATATTCCAGAAAGGACAAAGAGTATCAGATCTTTATCCCCTGTTCTTTTCCTCCCACCGCTTCTAAATCCTTTTCTTTTGTCTTTTTTGTACTTTTAGGGTTAGGTTCCTTAAACCATCCGAGGCTTGTTGCATCCTGAGATAAAGGATTCCAAGATGGTTAAGGGCCTATATATAGGATCAAAAT
>MU225863.1:2443681-2481009 GCA_018584345.1 Thuja plicata
TTTGTACTTTTAGGGTTAGGTTCCTTAAACCATCCGAGGCTTGTTGCATCCTGAGATAAAGGATTCCAAGATGGTTAAGGGCCTATATATAGGATCAAAATTGTAATTGAAAAGAGGATGAAATATACTTGTAAGACAGACTTTTAGATTTCAGTCTGTGTTTTTTGAGCTTTTAGCCTTTATATGTACTTGAAGCAGAATATATGAATAAAAATATAGTGCAACTTTATTCTACATTATTGTTGTCTCTTTACTTATTGTATGCACTCTTTTATGTATAATTTGTAAGGCATGTTAAACATATTGGCTATTAGGTAGCTATGTAATTATTTGCAAGTTTCTTCTAAGGGGAGAATTAAACTTTGTGAGTAGTTTCAGAGAGTACTGCAGTGAGTGAGGATTTGATACAATATTGTAGAAGTGACAGGATAAGTTTGCAAGGAATTTTATTTGAGTTGTATGTAGGTTGTAAGGCATCCTACAGTATTCTTGTTTATATATCTCTGTGGATTTACATCTTTTGACTCTATTGCCCAAGGATAGGCACTGGTCTAGAGTTTGTCAAGTGATTCATCATCATCCAAGCATTTAAAAAACTATTTAAATCAATCACTTTCAGAATATTTTTTTGAATCAATTGTGCTTTTAAAGGTTGTAATTGAGATTTGTTGATTTCTTGAAGAGTAAATCAAATAGGTTATTCCTCCTAAATTCATAAGAGTTATAAAAGGAAAGAAGAATGCAATTCCATGTTATGTTGCTATCTGCTATCATCAAAGTATTGATTTGGATTGTTAAGATTTTACTCAGAATAGTCATAGTTATCTGTATTGTTATATACATGTCCATTTAAAATAGAGCATTCAACACATAAAGTATAATCCACTCTAAAGATACTGTTAGGACAGTAATCAGTCATAGGTAAAACCTGCCTGAGTTAGTGGATCTCAAAAAAGAAGGAGGTGGTAATAGGTATCCCCAATGTTATCAAGAACCTCATCAATTAGTGTTTTTTCTCTTGCTTGAGTCATAGTGTCAAAAGGCATTAGTGGTCATAGAGTTGTTTAATATTTCAAGTATCTTTTAGAGGCCTAACAAGTAAAAACCCTAACAGAGTGAACAATAACAAACTTGATCTTTTAGTCACGCACTTGCTCACCTCAGAACCCTGAAAGCTTGCAGTGCAATTGAGTGATAAGAACCATTTAATCATTAAAAAATACTTCATCATCTACTCGCACAAAAAAAAACACATTATTCAAAACCTCAGCGAGTGAGCGATACTTTAAAACTTGACTTCCTCGTGCACTCGCACAGAAAAATACATGAACCAAAACCTTCGGCGAGTGAACATCTGACTTGACTTCATAGTGCTCGCTTAGTCATGGACCTAAAAGCTCCTAACATAACATAACCGCAACTGTGTGATATGATAAAACTAACTGCTCGCTTACTCGCTGAGCCCAAAAATGACAACTTAAGACCTTTGCGATTGAGAGATAAACAACAAACCTCAGAACCTTGCACAGTCACTGATAAAAGACTTGACTTCTTATACATACTGTGATTGCGCAATGAACCTTTTGACCACCATGTCACTAACTCACATAGTAAACTTACCTAATTCCAACATGACCATGATTGTGCGATGACAAAACAAATAATGACTCGCTCACTCGTAGATTCAAAAGACCACTCAAAATGAACAGTGCGACTGCAGGAATAAGCTTAAAATGAGACAAATTGAAGGCTTAACAAATTTGAACCCTTTTTACATAAAAAGACACAGATTTGATCCAAAATATGCGGGAACAATGCCAATGTTTAAAATTTGAAAATTTTCAATATACAGTGCTAACACTTCCTATGCTTCTATAGAGGCTTCTTGTTGATTTGGTTCCTAAAAATAATTTGAACTTCTTTTATTATCAATCATGCCCCTAACTCTCTTGCTAGTTTTGAAAAGTCTTGTAAACTTGTGATTATAACCATTATGTCTTCTAAACTTTGCACTGAGAGAAGGAACCTTCCTAGAGAATCCCTTTGCTACAACATGAAATAAAAGTTGAGAGATTATACATTTCCTTCATGCACTTGCTAGTGAATGGTTTAAAATTAAATTTAAGGTCTACAACTCCTAATGCTGAAAAACAAGACATCTATCTTAATGTAAAAAAATAACAAGTAAGAAAATCCAACCTAGGGATCCTAAAACCTGTAAAGGCACTGAGAGGGGAGGGGGGTGAATCAGTGCACCCACAAAATTGAAACAAAACTTAAATATCTTCCACAACATCCAACATGCAAAAGAAAATAACACATAGAAACTTAACGCATAAACCATTCACATCAAATAGACCCAAAACAAAATATTTTCCCATGGAAACCCTTGTTAGAGGGAGAAAACCACGTGTGGAATAGTATCCACAAATTTTAATAGTGCACCAATAAATTTTCCTTGTTAGGAGCTGTTACAATCAAGCTGTTAGGGGTATATCTGGTTAAGAGTATTTTAGTTTCGTTAGAAGCTAACAAGTCTTGTTAAAGACTACTCTGTTAAGAGATTTCAAAATCCTTCTAAGAGTCACATGGTTAAAGGATTTTACACTTCAAATTCTATTAAATATCCTACCCACCTTGTTAAGAGCGTCCTTGTTAAAGGATTTTAACTTGCAAACATGTTACGGCTTGCCTTGAGATAGACTCAAGAATGTCTGATTTGAATATGACCTTTTTCCCTGACAGATCCTCTTCAACTTTGATCACTACACTTCCTTAGACATCAACCAAGTCCAAACAATCATCAATTCCAATCACAACGCCTAAAACTATTTCCCTAATTCACAATTTCATCCTTCTTTTATAATAAGTTATACAAGTTGACCTTTAACCTAAATATTTTTACCCACTTACCTAAAAATGAAATCTGATCCCGCCAAAAGGCATTGGCAACCCAATAAAGTCAAAATAACATAAAATGGGTCGCAAACAATCATTAACTAACATTAAACTGATCGGTAAAATGATCTAATCAAACTTCTTTTGACTGTCCTCTGTTCTTCCTGCCAGCGTCACTTGAATCTTCAATAACTCGATCAATTCTTCAAATTAAATAATGCGATTGTAGACATAGGTAGATATACTTCTGTAGATGATAATTTCACGATCGCACACCTTAACTTGATCTCCAACTCCATATTTAATTGCTTGAGTGTCACTCACTGTTCTTTACCCAATTGACTGTACACTTAGTCAATTCTTCAATTAAATTTCCATCACCATCGATACAATTGATCTCTCATCTCCAATACATTATGTTTCCAGAAATGACAACACCTCAATACAAAACTATGATCAAAACATAGATCATCTTCACCAAATGCCAATAATATCCCCCTTTCGCATTGATGGCAACACTTAGAAGAATAAACATGAAATTTGCCTAAGTCTCGAATCTACTACAAAAATGAAGAATACATTACATTGTATTTGCAGTAAACAAATTTAGCTATTAACTATTGGGAATTACAAACATGTAAGCTCAATAGCCCCCTAGAAATTACAATCATGTATACTACATCCCTTAACCCTTAAAAAATGAATGAGCCAAATTTTGGCTTAAGTACATCATACAGTTCATACATTTCATCCCCCTTTGATAACAATGACAAAGGTATGACAAAAATGTCAAAATTATATTTATATAGGAGTGGTATCACCTAATTACATTCTACTCAAAATATCACTGAAGTTGACCTTCAAAATCTGTAGATCATTGTCCCATGTCTTCAGTAGAACTTCCATTGTAGCTATCTGCCCACTTAACAAAAATGATAGCTCTTCCAAACCATAAAAAATATACACATCAGGGAATGCCAAAGCTTTTTATGCCTCCTTGACTTCCTGTTGCAAGATTTCTAGCTTCGGTATCAATAAACTTTGCAACTCTAATGAGTTAACAATCCTCTTTTCTTGTTTAGACCGATTGGATCTCAACTAAGTGTTGATATTTCTCTCCTTCCCACCAAATTTTGTAGCATATTTAATGTGGGGATTTAAATTAGAAATGATTATCCTAAGCTCTTGTTGAGATTCACTCTTTTTCGTTTCCAAATCCTTCAAAAATTGAAAAAAATAAAAAATAAACTTCAAAATTTTAGTACCTCCAGTCAATGCACTCTTCAATTGGTTAACAACTTTTGTGAGTGTCTTGTTATAAGTAAAAATTGACTGAGATAAATTCTCTAATATTTTCTTCTCATAGGCCTTCTCTACCCTCAAAACTGCTGCATCTACTAGACTCTTCAAATCTTCAATAGTTGCATCTACCAGATGGGATAACTGATGTATGGGTCTGGCCTTTTCATCACATGTATTAGTGCTAAATAAATTTGAAAATAATTCTCTTGCAATAACAATTACCTGAGCATCTTGTTCCATCATCTTTTGTTTTGCTTTTGACTTAATTACAACAACAATGTTGAGAATCTCCTCAGGGCTCATTGGACAAAATCAATCCATTTTTTAAGTGCTAAGTCCTCATCAAGTTGTATCTTAAATTTTGTTGGAGGAGTGACCTTATCTGCACTTTGATCCTTTTCAATAACTTCTTCTTCTTGTACTTGTTTTCATGTGATGTTAACTTCTGTATCTTCCTTTTCCTTTTCCTTCTCTTGTGATTGCACATTGGTAGTGTCTTTTCCTAGAATATCATCAGTCTTACCCTGAACGGTACCTGTGCTCACTATATCATCTTCCTTATGCATTTCAGTCTCTATCTATAGTTCTTGAGTGTCCAATGGGTCATTCTATACCTCCATAATAGGAACATCAGTTGTACTATCAATTTCACCAAGTCTAACTTGCACATTATCAATCTTGAAACCTTATGCAGTTTGTATGACTACTAGGTCATCCTTCTTCTCTATTGTTGTCTCCTCATCAACATTTATAGTAGTTGTTCCACTTGAGTCTTTCTTCAAACCTAAGTGTTTTCTCAAGATATCCTTAGTTTATGTTGGTCCCACTAAGGGGGGGGGGAGGGGGTGAATCAGATAAATCAAACTTAAACTCTTAATACTGAACTCACTGAATCACTCGGTAAGTACTGAATATAGTAAATAACCAATTCAACAAATAACATAAGCAAAAATTAATAATTCAAACTTAGAAACATCAAATTAACTCATTAACACATGATATAACTCAGTTGACACCAGATTTAATGAGGAAACCCAATTTGGGGAAAAAATCTATGGGAATTGTAACCCACAATAAAAATGTACCCTTCTGAAGTACGCTCGGTTAAGGACTTATCCTGTTAAAGATTACAAACACATTTGTTAAATGTGACCCTGTTAGGGGATTTACCTCAAATCTATTAAGATCTTCACCCTGTTAGGAGTGGTCTTGTTAGAGGTCTTCAAACACTCTCTTGGAATGTTACCTAAGTCTAGGTTTTACAAAGAGGATGGTTAAATCCACTCGGTTTAGAGATTTCTCTGTTACAAATGTTAATAAGCAAAAGTAAACTTTGATCTGTAAAAATCAGCAACTCACTATGCTTGTATCAGATCCTTTATGCTCAATTAAATATTGCTGTCTCATACTCCATTGATCTCTTTCTCAGACTGTAAATTATTTAATTTTTCTTTCTCTGTTCTTCTCGGTAAATGTTTTTCTTCAACTTCTTTCCTTATTTTATCAATTCGCCAGTAGCCTTACACTCTGTGTAATTCTCATTCCTTATATAAATATACTTTTTCCTCTTAATCTCTTTAATTTGATTTTCCTTCCTTTGCACTCAGTCATTCAATCATCTTCTTCAAATTTATCAACTCGATAAACCAAATCACTTTTACCTAGGAACTTGTAACTTTTCTTGGAACTTTAACTTTTCTGTATAATCGTTTGATCTTCACATTAAATTTTATAATTCATAGATCTTGTAACAAACTTAATTTAATTCATTTCCTCATCCAACTCATCATCGCTTCACATTATATTTGATTTCATCATAATTTAATATCAGTATACTGTACTCGGTAAAACTTGCTTTGCAACTCGGTAACTGAATTCTTCACTGCTTGGTGTCTAACTCATTCTCGGTGCTCGGTAACTGTAATTGAATCACATAACATTCTACCAACTAACTCAGTCTAGATTGATAAAGTATCTCTTTCAGTCATAACATAATTCATTACAATTCCTGACTTGATCAATCAAATGTACCGAATTGATAACATCAAATATATAGTAGAAAATAACTATAACATCATTACTTCATCATTGTACCAAATTGATAACATCAAACCATTTCTACAATCATGATACTTGGTATCACTCGATCTTCATCATCTCCATCAGATATTCATTAGTTTATCAACAATCTCCCTCTTTGGCATTAATGACAACCACTATAAATTTTTTATAACAATTCATGATGACAACTCTCAAATACATAACTGTACTCCCTCTGAGTTGATATATTTGTTTCCACTTTGATCTCTCTCATCTAAATCTCCCTCTTGGATAAATCTTCTATTTCTGTAATATACATTATGAATCTCCTTCATGAGTAAATACAATTCATTCTTCTCCCTCAATATCTCTCTATAGATAAATGTCATCAATTCATTATTCTCCCTCTTTGACAACAATGCCAAAAAGTCATACTCCTGAAAACTTGTTTCAGTAGTGGATTATACCTGACATATACTCATAACACATTACAAACAAAAATCTTTTCACAACTTCAAGAATCATCTAAAGTGTGTCATACTACATCAATTCAAAAATAGATATTCTAAGGAAATATAGAATTGACGCACCATGCCTCACGCTCCTTAGTGAACATTGGATAGGGGTAGAACCCCTAATTTACCTCTTAGATACTCAAAAGCATCCTTAGGTAGTGGCTTTGTAAAGATATCAACCAATTGTTCCTTTGAATTCAGATATTCCAATTTCACGTTCTTCTCTTGAACTTTCTCTCTCAAGAAGTGATGCTTGATAGAAATGTGCTTGGTCTTTGAATGTATAACCGGGTTCTTTGATATGTTAATAACACTTGTATTATCACAAAAAATAGTAACTGGATCTGTGATCTCTTCTTGCATACCTTCAAGTAATTGCTTAATCCATACTATGTTTGCACAATTTATAGTAGTAGCAACATATTCAACCTCGGTAGTAGACTAAAATACAACTTTCTTTCTTTCTCAGCCATGTAACCAATCTTTCACCTATAAATAATGCGACTCCATTAGTACTTTTTCTGTCCTCAACATTTCCATCCGAATTGGCATCAGTGTATACTTGCAGATCAAAAGTACCTCTTTTCTTGTATAGTGAACCAAACTCTTCTATTCCTTTTAGGTATCTCATAATTATTTTTACTATAGACATATGTGTTTCCTTTGGATTAGAAGAAAATCTTGCAATAATTCCAACATCGTATCCTATATAAGGTCATCTATGAACAACATACTGCAATTTACTAATCATGGATCAGTAAAGAGTATTATCCACCTCTTGTGTTTCATCCTCTTTAGACAATTTACATCCAGTAACCATCGGTGTTCCAACAGGTTTGGAATCTTCCATACCAAAAGTTTTAAGAATCTCTTTGATATACTTGCCTTGTGTAATATAGATTCCTCCAATAACTTGCTATATCTGTAGACCTAGATGAAATTAATCTCTCTGATCATTGACATCTCAAACTCTTTTCTCATTTCATTAGAAAATCCTTTACATAAAGTGTCATTGCTCCCAAATATAATATCATTAACAAAAATTTCAGAAATCAAAACTTTATTATCACTGTTACATTTCAAGTAAACATTACTGTTATCACTTGTTCTTTGAAATCCTATTTTGATTAGATAAGAGTGAAGTCTCTTATACAATACTTGAGGTGCTTGTTTCAATCCATATAAATCTTTATGTAACTTACATACCTTGTTCTTGATGACATTAATTTTCCATTAGTATGCAAACAACACTTTCTGTAAACATACACCGAAAGATAGAACAAAGAGCAAAACAAAAATCAGATATAAAGAGATCACCGAAATGACTAAGTACAAAGAGAACCGATGACACAACTTTGTGTGTACACCAAAATTGCAAAATAGAAAGATAAAGAGGAACCCGATGTGCAGGATTAAGTCCAAAATAAGAGATAGAGAAAGTGCAAACCGAAGAGTCAGTTAAAGAGAAATCGAGAGAACAAAACTGAAAGACAGTCAACTGATTACAGAAGTATAACCGATCGTCAGGAACCGAGAATCAATTGCAGCCCGCAAAAAGTGGATCTAACTTCCATGTCAGATAAAGCAGTCTTATTCTATTTATAGGATCTTGATTTTTTTTAAACCCATTTCTTTAGGGAGAAGAAACATGAATGTAAGAGCTTTAATCATTCTAACTAATTTAAAACACATAGACTAGGAGATCAAGGTACAAGTTGTAAACCTGATCTTAGAGTTAACATTGTTTTTCGTGAAACTTGATGATGTTAATCCATCTTATAAATAGATGATGCAATCATTCATTATACAAGGATGTGAATATAGAGGAGAGGTTGAATGAAGCCTACGAGCACATCTATGGATCAGATTGAAAGTTTCAAGAACTAGAACAACAAAAGGTGAATTTGGTTAGCAAGAACCAAGAATAGAGGCTACCAAGAATCAGAGGTATTACTCAATCACATTAGGTGGTAATATCATTCATGTAAAATTAAATGGATCTTTATCAACGATAGGAGATTCCATTTACCAGGTCAATTTTTAATTTTCTATCATTCTAACAAGTGGAGCAAAGTGTAAAATCCTTTCAAGGAAGGTGGATTTAACAGTCCAACTACAAATCTCTTAACCGAGTGCACACTCAACAGTGTTGCTAAAGCTCTTAACTGAGTAGGCTTTAACAGGTCTCTAAAGATACTCTTAACTGGGTAGATCATCAGAAGTGATCAAATTGTAAGCCTTAACCAACCCCTTCCAATCTGCAGATAGTGAAGATTTTGTGGGTGCCATCCCCACTGTAGTTTTTACTTCCTAATAGGAGTTTTCTGCAATATCATATCTTGTGTTATGTGTCAATTACTTTCAAGAATGTTTCTATGAGTGTTCATATGTATGTTAATGTTATGAATTGATATAAATCACATCAATATAGTATAGATCAGATTGAATAGATATATAATTGATTACACAAAGGTTAATTGATTAAAGGATACAAAATTTTTAGAGGTATTGATTCACCCCTCCCCACTCAGTACACACTTCCCATGAATTCCAACAATTGGTATCATAGCCAAGTATCTTCTTTGGAAAAGCTTAAAGGCTTAAGAGAAAAGATCATACAATGGAGAAGTACAGACTTGATAAGAATATTGAGAATAAAAAGCTAGAAATTCAGATGTTCTATGAACTGTATAAAGAAGCCAGAATCAACATGAGACAATTGTTAGATGAAAGAAAGATTATGGCATCTCTCTTTAATGAGACAAATTATCATGAGGAAGAGATACTAGATTTCTTTGAGTCTTCAGGATCAACTACAAGAAAAGCATCAGATACATCATAAGAAAGCATCACAAGCCTAACTGAAATCAATATACATCTGGTTGGACAAGTTAAATATCTGCAAATCGGTCAAGAGACACAGATGGTAAGGATGATTGATGTCATGAAAAATGCTAGACAAACCGAGAAAGAAATAACACTAGCTATTGATGATAAAAGAAAGATTACAAAAAAGCTACAAGAAAAAGAGTCTAAAATAAAAAGACTCACAGAGCATTACCATGAGATTACAAATCAGGTTATTCTTATGAGTCAAGAGGCAAACAAAATAAATGTTGAACTCATTGAAAGAATAGAAGCTATCAGTGAGCTAAGAGATGAGAATGAAAAGTCAAAACATGAAATAAGAATTCAGTAGTAGCATAATGAAATTATCAAGAAAGCTGAAGAAAGCAATGAAAGAATGGATTATTTTCTTGAAGGACAACAAAGAGTCAACAACAGTACTGGTCTAGATTTTACCAAGCATGGATAATCATCAAATCAAACTGATCCAAAGAATGTCTACACAAATTCAAGACCAAGAAAGCTTACATCCAATCACTATGGAAAGCAAGGTCATACATCAAATGTATGTAGAGGAAAAATGAAAGGTATTCCTAAATCTACATCTTCATTCATACGATTTTGTTATAAATGTAACAAGAAAGGACACAAATCATATGAATGTAAGTATGAGATGAAACAACCAAAGAAGGAAACCTACATGGACAAATACTATCCTAATTGCAAAATGAATGGGCACACAACTCTTGAATGCTGGAAAAAGAAAAGGAAAGCATGGAAGCGTAAAGGTCAAGAAACTCCCTATCAACCAAAGAGAGTTGGTAATTAGTATGTATGGGATTACAACACTTGGACAAATTGTACAACATGTGGAAGATATGGTCACATTGCTGCAAAATGTATGAGACAGTGGAATAGAAATTCTAGAGGCTGGACTAACCCCAGAATGACATGCTTACACTGTCATAAAGTTAGTCATCTCTAGAAATACTATAGAGACCGAATGACAGAGACCAACACATATCCCAATGGAAACACCATTAAAGACATCTGGAGGGAAAGAGACAAAATGTGGAGAAAAGCTTCAAACAATGATGAAGCTGGACCGAGCAATGCAAATGGTGACACCCCATCCAATGGATCTAGTGACATCATCACCCCCACCTAAGAAGAACAAGTAAGTATGGAAATGCATTACCCGATTTATTATTCTTCATTAGTTCAATAATATATTTATTAAATGCCAAATTAGCATAAGAAAGATGCATCATGGTATTACTTGCTAAAATCTATGATAAATATGCTATCAGACATATATACCAAAATCCGTCAGTACACACTCAAAGCTAAGACTGCATAAACTTACCAAGAAGCGTTGATTAAAAGAAAAGTTTCTTGTATAAACTAAGCCTCATCGGTAACCGAGCAAAGTGAACAAGTGGTTTGCAATACCGAAACCTGTCGGTAAAGGCAAGAGGTATAACGACCAACCAAAAAATCATGTCATCACCAAAGGAAAGTTGAAGTATTAACTGACAAACTCTATCTTCACACACCGAGGAGTTGGTAAGCATTAATGACATGCATTTAGGTCAAACAGCTATAAAAAGGCAATTGGTCGGTCTCATTGTTCACCACGACCAGAGCAGAATGATGAAGAGCGATTTTCAAGAAGAAAGAAACAAGATCACAGAGAGACCACAAATCGACATAGAGCACTCCACGTAGACCATAATTCATTACAAGTATAAATAGTAAGTTCTACAGAACCGACAACTCTGTTTCACGCATTTTACAAAAAGCCCTAAAATTGAAAAATGGGCTCGGCATCAAGAATTGTGAAATCAAAGAACACAAAGAAGGATGAGTTCAAGCTCATTAGGAATTCGGCATGTGAGGAACCAAACAACAAGATTCACCCTGAGGTTGCCTCACAACCTGACGATGCTGGAGCATTCTCGTGCATACTAGCTAGGGTTTTACTAGTGGAAGATGTACGATCATTTATAAACTGTAATATTGCAGAGATAGGTGATTCAGAAGTTGAAAAATCTTATAAGAAGCAATGCAACAAAGATGAACATTGAAAGATGAACATAAACATAGAGAAGTAAAAGGGCTCACCAATTCCCTAATGTTCCCAAAGGTCTTCAAAACCAAGTGGATTCAGTTAGTACTAAGCCGAATGCACAACCATAAGCTTTGGTTGGATGAACCAAAGATGATAACCCAAGATGTTATCCATGCGGTCTCTGGTTACCCTGTAACCGAGAAGGTAAAAGCACTAAAGCATCCACCCAAGGCCGAGATTAAGAAGATCACAGGAGCCAAATGGGATGGTAGAGGATTGAAATTTTCCACCATAACCGATGATGAGATGAAATTTGATGCATGCGTTCTAGGCTACAAATTCTTCCAAGCCAGCAGATTGAACAACATTGCATCCAGTGTAGTGGAAATAGTGTATAATATTGTCAAGAAAGGAACATAGTTGGACTTACCTGAACTACTACTGAATCAATTAAAAGATAACTTAAAGACTATCAAGAATGTGAAGCCAAACACATGTAAGTTTGGCTCACTCATAATGTGTATTTTCTTCTACTTTCAAGAAATATTCCCATCGGTAGGAGATGTGAAATGGGATAGCACAGAACCGGTCACCATGCAGATCAGTGAACATACAGCCTCACTAGGAGAAAATTTTGAGACACTCATGGATGAATACTTTAATGTATTCAAAGACCGAATGCAAAAGATGGTAAGGATCCCCGAGAAACTCATTGAGAAGTATAAAGACAAAATATGTTTCATGGTTGATACAGATCATACTTATATCAAGGCTGTTGTACCGAGTAAATTATGGCTTCAACCATTATAATATAAAATAAACATTGATCTCGCATCTAAAGCAATTGATGTCTTGATTAATGAACCACTAGATAAGAAACAACCCAAGTTTAGAACATATGAGGAGGCCAAAACAAGAATAAAATCTATCCTGGTTGTTAAGAAAACTATCAGGAAAAAGGACAAGATGGTAAAGAACTTCAAGAAAATACTATCGGCAACAGAGGAAGAAACCAAGCAGGAAGAAACCAAAGGACAACTACCTATTGGTGAAGTTGAAGAAAAATATGAATCCGAGGCTACAGAGTCAGATTCACCACCTCCTCCACCAACTAAGAAGCCAAGGACCACAACTGCTTCTAGAACAAGAAGCCAAACATCTAAGGATTCAACTCCTTCAACTTTTGAAGAAAGGAAAGTTCAGAACATACAAGAGGAAAGATACCACACCAAAGAGAGGAAAAAAAAAAAGACGAAGGAAGCTCATCAGAACCTAAGAAGACATTGAAGACACCGAGCAAGATGAAGCTATAGAGGTAGAAAATGTCAAGGTAAAAGCTCCAAAATCTATTGATGACATTTGTAAATATATTGCAAATTCAGGATCTATTACAGATTCTAAGATTAGAAGATGGATAAAACTAAATCTAGAAGACTAGAACAAAGTTGAAGATGCCATCATAGAAAAAATGTACAAGTTTAAATATGTACCTATTCAGTTTGAAAGCAATAATGTACCAAGGGAACTCTTAGACATACTATACTCCAGATGGACATTTTCTATGAAGAATGAAAAGGAAATAAGAGAAAGAGTACTTGTTACTCTCACGCCTCCTGAATCCAAGAAGGTAGAAATAGATGAGATGACGGAGAAATGAAAAAAGGAGTTCTCACCGAAGTTGAGAGCCTATAAATTTCTCGAAGGAAAGATTATAGAGCTTGAACATGATAGCCATAAGAAATGGTGCAAGATTCTAAATAGACCTACTGAGAAAGAAAGCCATGATAAAGACCTACAATAGTGAGATGTTGAAAAGGCAACTCAAGAACATGTCTTAATAAAATATACAGTAGATGACACATCTATTGAGTTAGACAAGGAAGAAGATGAGACAAATAGAAACAAAAATGTAGATATTGCAGATGAATCATGGCTGAACACCACAAATGACAACATTGTGGATATCAATATCATTGACATTACCGATGACCTAGCAGAGGGAGTTAATAAAGATGAAGATGTCAATATTACAAAGGACACAACCAATGAGCAGGACACAACAATTGATATGACACAGGTGAAAATACCAGGAAACATGCCAATATTGATACAAGATATCAATATTCTGCAAGAAAAGGAGAAGTCACCTAAAAAGGATACTCCCGAGGATGTAGGAGAAGAGGAAAAGAAAGACAACACTGATGATCATAAATGTTAGAACATCCAAGAGGAAAGCTGCCACACCAAAGAGAGGGAAAAAAAAGAGAGGAAGGAAGCTCATCAGAACCCGAGAAGACATTAAAGACACCGAGAAAGATGAAGCTATAGAGGCATAAAATTTCAAGGTAAAAGCTCCAGAATCTATTGATGACATTTGTAAATATATTGAAAATTTAGGATCTATTACAGATTCTAAGATTAGAAGATGGCTGAAACTAGATCTAGAAGATCATAACAAAGTTGAAGACACCATCATAGAAAAAATGTACAAGTTTAAATATGTACTGATTCAGTTTGAAATCAATAATGTACCGAGGGAACTCTTAGACAGACTATACTCCAGATGGACATTTTCTTTGAAGAATGAAAAGGAAATAAGAGAAAGAGTACTTGTTAGTCTCATGCCTCCTGAATCCAAGAAGGTAGAAATAGATGAGATGATGGAGAAACACAAAAAGGAGTTCTCACCAAAGTTGAGAGCCTATAAATTTATCAAAGGAAAGATTATAGAGCTTTAACTTGATAGCCATAAGAAATGGTGTAAGATTCTAAATAGACCTACTGAGAAAGAAAGCCCCGATAAAGACCTACACTAGCGAGATTTTGAAAAGGAAACTCAAGAACAGGTCTTAATAAAAGATATAGAAGATGACACATCTATTGAGTTAGACAAGGAAGAAGATGACACAACTGGAAACAAAAATGTAGATGTTGCAGATGAATCATGGCCAAACACCACAAATGACAACATTATGTATATCAATATCATTGACATTACTGATGACCCAGCAGAGGAAGTTAATAAAGATGAAGATGTCAACATTACAAAGGACACAACTGATGAGCAGGACACAACAGTTGATACTGCATAGGTGAACATACCAGGAAACAATGCAATATTGATACAAGCTATCAATATTCTACAAGAAAAGGACAAGTCACCTGAAAAGGATACTCCCGAGGATGTAGGGGAAGAGGAAAAGAAAGACAACACCGATGATCAGAAAGACATTGAAGCCATTCAAACAGTAACCAATACTGATAGTGTTACAGGAGGAGTTTCAAAACAAGATGATGCAGACACAACATAGAAGAATGTAGAAACAAAGAATGATGAAGCTAAGGGCATCGATGAAGGAGATAAACCTAAAGATGGCACTCCTAAGGAAACCGACAAAGGTTCTACCGAAAATGTTACGATGAATGTGAAGACATCTACAAACACCCGAGAAGATGAAACCAACACTCAACAAAAAAAAGAAGCACAACAGGTAACTTCATCAAGCACAACTGAGAAAGCTGAGAAATTGGCAATGGTGCTACATTCAAGTGATTCACAAAAGAAGAAGAAGAAATCAATGAAGAATAAGTTGGAAGTCACCTTGGATGAACTTATTGAAATACCAAAATGTGACCCAACTACACTTGATTTTGAAGCATTACAAGAATACGATGAAATATGCCAAAGGAAGGCATTACAGGTGAAGCTGAAGAAATAGCACCGAGATTCAATGGTACTGGAAACAACTAGGGACATATTGCACCAGATTGTACCTGATATTGATACTGATCAGAACAAGCCAATTATTGATCAATTAGGAACTCTCACCAAAGCATTAACAACTCAAAATATTGATGCAGAGAAGGAAATTGAAGAGAGAGAGCAAAGAAGAAGAACCAAAAAAAGCTCATTGAGAACATCAACCAAGAAGTGGCAGTCAATAAGGTAAAGCTATCAGAATTAATTACTAAATTAGATCCAATTATAACTGAAGCTATAACCTTGATTCAACAACTGAGCACATTAGACAAGTTCACTAAAGAGAATAGTGACAACATAGCAAAGTTAGATACAAATCTAGCTAGCAGTGCTAATAGCTTAACCACCGATGGAGATAATTCAATTAAGTTGCATTATGAGAAGATCATAGAGATAAAATGGTTAAGGAAAGAACTGTGAGAAGCCAAGACACACTTCAGGGAAGAAGTCACTGAGCTCCAAGCTCAACTTATACCAAACCTTACATTTCTTCAACAACACATTAGTTTAGCACAACAACTGATAGAAACTCCCAAGATGTCTGTAGCAGACAACATCTATGACATGCACTCCAAGATCACATTCGAGAACATGGCTCTAGAGAACTTAAAGAACAATGGGAGAAAATGATGGAAGACATGAAGTCTTCATACTCCCACATTTTTTATAAACTCTAAGGTATAGACCTTTGCCCTTAATATCAAAAAAGGGGGAAAATGATATGTGTATTCATTCATTCAGATGGGCAAAAGGAAAATGATATGTATATGTATTCATATGGGGAAAATGATATATATTCATATGAAAATGATATGTATATGTATTAATAGAAGGAAAGATATCATATGTACAGATATACTGACATATACATAGGGGGAGTCATTAAATGACTAAGGATTATATATGGTGTATATACTTAACATTTTGTTAGTATTTTGCACATATCAATTTTTGATACTAATGTCAAAGGGGGAGATTGATGACATTAATTTTCCATTAGTATGTAAACAAAACTTTTGGTAAACATACATTGAAAGATAGAACGAAGAGCAAACTGAAAATCAGACATAAAGAGATCACCGAAATGACTAAGTACAAAGAGAACCGACGACACAACTTTGTGTGTGCACCGAAATTGCAAAACAGAAAGATAAAGAGGAACCCGACATGCAGGATTAAGTGCAAACTGAGAGATAGTTAAAGTGCAAACCAAAGATTTAGTTAAAGAGAAACCAAGAGAACAAAATCGAAAGATAGTCAATTGATTATAGAAGCATAACTGACCGCCAGGAACTGAGAATCAGTTGCAGCCCACAAAAAGTGGATCTGACTTCCACGTCAGATAAAGAAGTCTTATTCTATTTATAGGATCTTGATTTGTTTTTAAATCCATTTCTTTCGGGACAAGAAACATGAATTTAAGTTCTTTAATCAGTCTAATTGATTTAAAACACATAGACTAGGAGATCAAGGTACAATTTGTAAACCTGATCTTAGAGTTAACATTGTTTTTCATGAAACTTGATGATGTCAATCCATCTTATAAATAGATGATGCAATCATTCACTATACAAGGATGTGAATATAGAGGAGAGGATGAATGAAGCCTATGAGCACATCTATGGATCAGATTGAAAGTTTCAAGAACCAAAACAACAAAAGGTGAATTTGGTTAGCAAGAACCAAGAACAGAGGCTACCGAGAATCAGGGGTATTACTCAATCACATTAGGTGATAATCTCATTCATGTAAACTTAAATAGATCTATATCAGCAATAGGAGATTGCATTTACTAGGTCAATTTGTAATTTTCTATCATTCTAACAAGTGGAGAAAAGTGTAAAAATCCTTTCAAGGAAGGTGGATTTAACAGTCCAACTACAAATCTCTTAATTGAGTGCACACTCAACAGTGTTGCTAAAGCTCTTTACCAAGTAGAATTTAATAGGTCTCTACAGATACTCTTAACCGAGAAGATCATCATAAGTGATCAAATTGTAAGCCTTAACCGACCCCTTCCAATCTGCAGATAGTGAAGATTTTGTGGGTTCCATCCCCACCACAGTTTTTACTTCCTAAGAGGATTTTTCTATAATATCATATCTTTTGTTATGTGTCAACTAATTTCATGAATGTTTCTATGAATGTTCACATGTATGCTAATATTATGAATTGATATAACTCACATCAAGATAGTATAGATCAGATTGAATGGATATACAATTGATTAAACAAAGGTTAATTGATTAAAGGATACAAAATTTTTAGAGGTACTGATTCACCCCTCCCCTCTCAGTACACACTTCCCATTAATTCCAATAGTTCTTGTTTGTGTTCTCAATGAATCCCTCAAGTTTCTCAATGTATACTTCTTCCTCAAGTATCCCATTAAGAATTGTAGTTTTAACATCCATTTGATATACCTTGAATCCTTTATAAGAATCATATGCTAGAATTATTCTAACTCCTCTCAGTCTAGCAATAGGTGCAAAAGTCTCTCCATTGTCAATTCCTTCTTGTGCATAACCTTTGCAAACCAATCTAGCTTTATTTCCAATAACTTCTCCATGTTCATTCAGTTTGTTTATGAAAATCCACTTAGTACCAATATCATTTTTGTCTTTAGGTCTGGGTAATAAAGTCCATCTCTTGTTCTTCTCAATTTGATCATACTCTTCTTTCATTGCTTTCAACCAATCCTCATTATCTAGGGCTTCCATAACTTTCTTCGGCTCAAATGAAGATATCAAACACGTATTGTCTCTGGCCTTGCTCCTTGTCATCACTCAAGCTTCCTTATTTCCAATAATCTTTCTCAGGGAATGATGTCTTCTCACATACTTTGCCGAAATAGGCTTGGTAGTTCTGGGTTCATCAATATCAACATTCAGCTATGAAACTTCTTGTTCATCTTCCTCCTCGGCATGTGCTCTTGGTAACATTTTAGGTGCATCATGTTGTACATATAAAAAATTCTCTTAATCATCAGGTTCCTTCTTACTGTCTTTATCATTCCTTTATGCAAATTCATCAATTCTCACATTTGCACTTTCCACCATTTTTTTAGTAACCTTGTTCAAACATTTGTAAGCTTTACTCTTTGTAGAATATCCTAAGAATATCCCTTCATCTCCTTTTGAATCAAACTTGCCTTCTCTAGAATCTTTCATAATATATAATTTTCTCCCAAAGATTTTAAAGTAACTAACATTAGGTTTGTGATCATACCAGATTTCATAAGGTGTCTTGTTGGTACCTTTCTTCATTTATACTCGGTTCAATGTATAAACAACAGTACTCACAATTTCCCTCCAAAAGTTATGTGAAACTCCTTTTTCAATCATCAATGTCCTAGCACAATAAAAAATGGATCTGTTTCTTGTACCAACAATCCCATTCTGCTATGGCTTCCTCGGTGCTGAAAACTATCATTACAAAACAATGTAAACTCATTAGAAGTAAACTCACCTCCTCTGACAGATCTCGAACATTTCAACTGGCTTCTAGTTTCTTTTTCAAATTGGGCCTTATACCACTTAAAAATTTGAAATGCATCAAATTTTTCTTTTAAAAACATTACAAACATCATTCTAGAATAATCATCCACAAATAAAATAAAATATCCGTCTCCATAATAACTTTGAGTTCTTATCGGTCCACATAAATCAGTATGAACTAAATCCAAAATTCCTTGTGTAACATAAGTCTTTCTTGCAAAACTAGATTTAGTCATGTTACCTATCTGACATTCTCTACACATAGCATTCTCTAGTTTTTCAAGTCTCAGTAGTCCTCTTACTCTATTCTTCTTACTCACTTTGATTAAGTTGTCAAAATTAACATGACAAAGCCTTTTGTGCCATAACCAAATATCTTCAACTTTAGCAAATAGGCAACTCTTCATAAAAGTATCAAGATAAAATAGATTACTTTTAGATTCTTCTCCATTAGCAATCCGATTTCTCTCCTCATCAAATACTTTCACTCTTCCATATTGAAATTCTAGCTGGTGACTTGTATTGTTTATCTGTGCAACACTCAATAGATTTAATCTTTCAACCCAATAAACATCATCACATCTTGTGTTATTTAGTAGAATTATAGATCCTTTTCCTTTCACATGATATGGAGCATCATTACCAAATCTAACATAACTTCCATCATTATTTTCCAAGGAAATAAACTTAAGTGTGTCACCATTCATGTGATGTGAACAACACTATCTACAACCCATGTTTCATTCTTACTTACTTGTGATATTAGGGCTCTAGGTTCTTCTTCATCAAAATAATCTTTTATAGAAACATAAACAACTTATTTTTCCTCATTGCTCTCAATAGAATCATCATCACTTTGTCCTTCATTATCAATATAACAAGATTTCTTACCTTTGTTTTTGTAGTCTCTGTATCTCCTGAATCTGTTTTCTCTCTTGTCCTTATCTTTCTTTTCCTCCTTATCATTCCCTGGATAGTTAGATGCAAAGTGACAAATTTTATCACAATTAAAACATTTCAAGGGTAACTTACCTTGGTATTTTCCCTTGTCTCTTTGTATCATTCTAGATAACAAAGCTTCAAATTCTCTTTCATTCTCATCACATTAAGTAAATAGCTCTTTAAGTCCTTCTATGCAACTATAAAATTTCTCACTAGCACTGCTCAAATAACCATCTCTAGAAACAACTTCCCTAGCCTTTCCAATCTTTAAAGTAGACTTAAATGCAGATTCAATCTTAGAAATATAAGGCACACTATTGTCAAAATCATTTAACTCAAATGTAGTTAACTTACCAATAGTACTGGCATCCAGTGAAACATTCATCTGGGGTATAGATCCCAGCTCTTGTATAGAAGATACACGAATAGCATAACTCGATAGTAGAGTTCTCAACATTTTTCTTGTAAGATAATCCTTTGTTATGATACCTGTTGGATGATATCAGTTTTGGTTACTGATCATGTTGTTGATATTCATGTTTTGTCACTATTGTCAACATATATTTCTATGGAGAAGACAAACTGACTACTTAACTGGAACGAGTGTACGAACACTGTATAGATGATTTAGAAGGATTGAAGTTGGATTTATGCAGAAGGCTACGTCTTGACCTTACTCCTAAGGTCACTTGACTTTATGTTACATTATGTGGATGTTACAGCTCATTTGGTGAAGATAATTTTTCTGGACTGCAACTGTGAGTCTGGACAGAGAAGGTCTCTGTGTTTCGGGTATATCTTATTGAGGAAGATGTTTCAAAAATTGTGAGCTTATTGATAGAGAGCTGACATATGATAGTGAAATGGGTTGAGTTTGATTTCTTTTTGGGTACTGATGACATGAGCTATGGTGTGTGTTTTAGAGAAGACCTATTTCCTGGCCGACTTCAGACTTGTAACGTGTGGAAATTAATTATGAGAGTGGATTGCAGATTTGGAAGTATTTGTGATGTATTTTAAATGTTGTATACTTGTTATAGGTACCGTGTGTATCTTAGCAAGGGCTTATGTAATTATTTGTATGATGGGAAGCCTTAATTGGCTGACCTAGTTAATTATGTATTAGGAAATCTTAACTGGTTAACCTAATGGGTTATTGTAAAAGGGTATATATGAGTGATCTTTTCATTTTTGAAAAGCGTGGTAGAGAAAGAGAAGAGTAGAGATTTGTGAAGTTGCGAAGCTTGACTGCTGGATAGAGAGTAATGTTGATACTTCATTGGAATTGATCAAGCAAAGATATTTGCTATCAGACAGTTCACTAGATTGTGTATTTGATGTATACACTTGATGCAGATTGTAAATTCTTGAGGGTGGCTTTAACCTTCTTTGGGAAGTGTGCCTTGGTAGTGAGCCTACTATTTTCATTGACTCCTAACAGGGTTTGTCTCCTAACATGGACTGTGTACTGTAATGTTGTAACAAGCTCCTAACAGGGCTAATATCTTTTAACATGGATACTATACTCTCAGTACATTATTTGTGGGTGTTAATTCCCACCGGGGTTTTACCTTTAACAGGGTTTCCTCGTCAACAAATCTTGTGTTATGGTGTTGTCTATTACTGTGTTATTATTTACATTTGCTGATATGGTTAATAAAGTTTAAAGTTTAATAATCTATACTACAACTAATTCACCCCCCCTCTTAGTTTTCTTGTGGACTATTATTCCTAACAATACCACCATCTCCTCTCATAGAATTAACAGTCTCCTTAAGTCTTGTACTATATTATATTATGTTCTCTCCTTCTTTCATCCCCATAGAGTCAAATTTTCCTCTCAAAATTTTTGCTTTATCCTTTTGAACATGCTAATCTCCATCATAGGTCAAAAAAATCTTATCCTGCATCTGTTTTGTAGTAGTACAACCATCAAGCTCATCATATTTTTGGTCGGTAAGTGTAGATGCAATCTCAATCATAACTTGTGTGTGTTCATGTTTCTGTCTTTTCTCATTGATAGTAAAAGGTACAGTAGTTGGTGCTACATATTCATTCTAAAGATAGTAAAGTGCATATTCTCCTACTCCAGACACATGCAACCTCATTCTACTTTTCCATGTAGAGAAATGATCCCTATTCAGCTTTGGTTCTTCCCTGTTATACATCTTTAGATCTTAACTCAATTCCTTTAAACTTATCAATTCAGAGTAACCTGGCTTTGATACCAATTGTTGGTCCCACTGAGAGGGGGGGGGTGAATAAGACAAATCAAACTTAAAATCTTAAAATTAAACTCACTGATTCACTTGGTAAGCACTGAATATAGTAATTAACCAATTCACCAAATAATATAAGCAACAATTAATCATTCAAACTTAGCAAATTCAGATTAACTCATTAACATATGGTATAACTCAGTTGAGACCATATTTAATGAGGAAAACCAATTTGGAAAAAACCTCTGTGGGAATTTTAACCCACAATAAAAATGTACCCTTCTGAAGTTCGCTCGGTTAAGAATTTATCCTGTTAAAGATTACAAACACATTTGCTAAATGTGACCTTGTTAGAGGATTTACCTTAGATCTATTAAGATCTTCACCCTATTAGGAGTGGCCTTGTTAGAGGTCTTCAAACACTCTTTTGGAATGCCACCTAAGTCTAGGTTTTACAAATAGGATGGTTAAATCCACTCAGTTAAGATATTTCTCTGTTACAAATATTAATAAGAAACATCAAACTTTGATATGTAAAAATTAGCAACTCACTATGCTTGTATAAGATCCTTTATACTCAATTGAATATTGGCATCTCATACTCCATTGATCTTTTTCTCAGACTGTAGATTCTTTAATCTGTCTTTCTCTGTTCTTCTCAGTAAATGTTGTTCTTCAACTTATTTCCTTCATTTTCAAATTCTCGAGTAGCCTTACACTCAGTGTAATTCTCATTCCTTATATAGATATACTTTTGCCTCTTTATCTCCATAATTTGATTTTCCTTCCTTTGTGCTTAGTCCTTCAATCATCTTCTTCAAATTTCTCAACTCGGTAAACCAAATCACTTTTACCTCGGAACTTGTAACTTTTCTTGGAACTTTAACTTTTTTGTTTAACCGCTTGATCTTTGCCTTATATCTTCACTTTGAATTTTCTCATTCATAGATCTTGTAAAAAAAATAATTTAATTCATTTCCTCATCCAGCTCATCATCGCTTTACATTAAATTCAATTTCATCATCATTTAATATCAGTATACTCTACTCGGTAAAACATTCTTTGCAACTCGGTAACCGACTTCTTCACTGCTCGGTGTCTAACTCATTCTCGGTGCTTGGTAACTATAATCAACTCACATAACATTCTATCAACTGACTCAGTCTAGTTCAGTAAAGTATCTCTTTCAGTCATAACTTAATTCATTACAATTCTTGACTTGATCAATCAAATGTACCGATTTGATAACATCAAATATATAGTAGAAAACAATTATAACATCATTACTTCATCATTGTATGATCTATATTTGTCACCCATTTAACTTCTCCTCTTAAGATATGGTAACATAATGAAAATCAATTAATCAATTGCTTGACATCAATGAAAAAATAACAACTGATATAACCATGTCTACAATCATGATACTCGGTATCATTTGGTCTTCATCATCTTCATCAGATATTCATCAGTTAATCAATAGTTTCATCCCTTACCGATTGAACTTCTCCAATAATCTGTTAGAATAAATGAGAGCAGGGAGGTGAATCAATTAGAATCATTTTCCTCACAAATTATCCTACAGTCCCAAATATCTCCACATCTATATCAAAACAAATTAAACATATAATTCAAATCGGTGAAAATGTATTCTGTAATCTTAAACTTTCATCAATAGTGTTTATCGAGTATCAGTAAATTAATACTGTGATTACTGATCTAGGTCAATAAAGTAAATTGTAAAGTAAAATAACAATCCACAACATTCATGCACATTGACACATAGATTTTTAATGTGGAAACCCTGCTAAGGGAAAAATCACCTGGGACCGGTAACCCAAAATATTTTGAATCTTCTAAAGTGAGCTCGGTGAAGAGCAAACCCTATTCAAGGTTACAATCCACACTATTAAATGTGACCTAGTTAGAGGATTTAAAACTAATAGTTCTCTCTTGACCATGCATTCACTATGGGTTCAACAAGAAAACACTCAACATTCTTTGAATGTCATAATAAGGACTTCACTGTCCTACTCGATTAAGAGATTTATCTGTAATAATGGTTAAACTAATACAGTAGTGATCGGATTCAAATACATCTCTGTTTTGCAGATTTAAGATCTATGCTAAGTACATAATACCTTTGATCAATTTTTTCACTTTAGTTCATCTCATACTTCATACTTGTTCTTCTTAGTAATTCTCTTTCCTCTATTTGCTCGATGATGACTGCAGAAAAATGCTCGGTTCTGTCTTTAACTAGTTTGATCAGTCATGCGTAAAATTTGCATGTGCGCATCATAGCATGATGTTATTCAAAATGAATCTCTTGTCTCTTATATAGAAATCATGTCTCATTTAATTTTCATGCTTCAAATTTTTCTGCTTAATCCCCATCGATGATTTTCCCGCTTGATCCATCCTCGACAGTTGTGTTTAAAACATGTTTCAATCTTTGTCGTTCGATCTTCATTGAGTTTTAATAACCGTTTGATCAAATAAAAAACTTTATCTTTTACCTTGAAATCATCAATTGCCAGCTCAACATCGTAGTCATCCTCAGTTTGATTAAATTGCTTTGTCAATAGTTGTGTCAGCAATCCCTTGCTCGGTTATCACTGTGCTCAGTATACACTGTGTTTTACATGGTATTCACTGTCTCTCGGTGTATACATAACTCTTCATTTTCTGACCACATAAACATTGTGTGTTCCATATCTTCAATTGATAACAATTTTTTTTCCACCATATTAATACTCAAATAAGTTGACATCAATGACAATACATTAACTGATAATGTTTATCATCACTTCTGCAACTCGGTTGAATATCAACAAATGACTTCAAACATGCAATCAGTTGTAGTTCATCAATCTCTCCCTTTGGCATTGATGGCAACCCAATATGAAATATGCAATATAAAATGCCATACAAAAAATACCAAACTTCTATTCTACAACCGCAACAACTCTGTAGCTCTCCCTAGCTTGAATATAAATTGTATTAGTATAAACATAAACTCACCATGCAGACTCTCCCTGCAGTTTTGACTTTTCAGCTCTTGAATCTCTCTGTAGATTAGATATGTCTCTCCCTTTCTCTTTTCTCCCTTTAGTATAGATATTTCATTGATCATTTCTCTCCCTTTATATTTCATCGATCAACTCTCTCCCTTTAACAACAATGCCAAAAAAAGTATGTAGCTCTTCAGTAGGCAAAAAACAAAATCTTTGATTTTTCAGTGTAGTAGGTACCTTACAGTGTACTGATATCTCCGTGTCAGTCCAATTCAACTTTGCATCAACATGATTGATATTATGATTTCATGTAGGTTGATGCAACCTCCTAATCAACTTAGTTACCAATAGACAAGGGGCGAACCCCTAGTCTACCTCTCAAGTACTTAAATGTATCCTTCAGTAAGGGTTTTGTGATACATATTATAGTATCACTTGTTTGTCTTGTACTTGTTCCCTCAAGTAGTGATATTTAATAGATATGTTCTTTGTCTTTCCATGTATCACAAGATTTTTTGAAATATTTATAGCACTTGTATTAACACAGTAAATCATCACTAGATCAATGATCTCTTCATTCATTCATTTCAACAATTGTTTTATCCATACTATGTTCAAACAATTTGCAGCAACAACAACATACTCTACTTCTGTAGTTGACTGAGATATGCATCCTTGCTTCTTGCTTATCCAAGTAACTAGTCTTTCTCCAATAAAGAATGCTCCATTAGTAGTTCTCTTCCTATCATATATGTTCCTATCCCAATCAACATCAGTATAAAATTTCAATTCAAACTTTCCTTCTCTTTTATATAATAGTCCATAATCCTCAATATTCTTCAAATATATAAAAATTCTTTTTATGATAGTCACATGTGATTCTCTGGGATTAGCAAAAAATCTTGCAACTATTCCAACTGCGTGTGCTATGTCAGGTCTTGTGTGTACAACATACATCAATTTACCAATCATAGATCTGTACAAGGTTTGATTTACCTCAGGTATCTTGTCTTCTTTTGTCAGTTTGCATACTATCACCATAGGTGTTTCGACTGGTTTTAATTCTTCCACTCTGAATTTCTTTAGTACTTCCTTGATGTATTTTGATTGAGTAATGTAGATACCTACAGTCTGTTGTAAAATTTGCAATCCTAGGAAAAATTTGATCTCACCAAACATCAACATTTCAAATTATTTCCTCATTTCATCACCAAATGAAGTGCATGAGTTATCATTACCTCCAAATATAATATCAACAAATATTTCAGCAATAAGTGTCTTATCATCATTTCCTCCTTTTAAATAAAAATTTCTTTTGTCACTTGTTCTAATAAATCCAATGCTTATAAGATAACAATGCAATATTTCATACCATGCTCTCAGTGCTTGTTTCAGTCCATATAAAGCTTTGTGTAACTTACATACCATGTTTTTCTGGTCATGATCAACAAATCCTTCAGGTTGTTCAATGTATACCTCTTCTTCCAGTATTCCATTAAAAAATGCAGACATCACATCCATCTGATATACCTTGAATACTTTATATGCAACAGATGCAAGTAGTATTCTTACTCCTTCAAGTCTAGCAATGGGTGCAAAATTTCTCTGTAGTCAATTCCTTCTTCTTGTACATACGCTTTGCAAACTAATCTTTATTTATTTAGATAGTTATGTATTCCCATCTTCATTTAGTTTGTTTTTGAAAGTCCATTTGGTGCCAATGACATTTTTGTCACCCAGTCTCGATACTAATGTCCATGTCTTATTTTTCTATATCTTCTCTATTTCCTCATTCATATCATTAATCCGTTCTTCATTTTCTAATGCATCTCTAAAATTCTTAGGCTCAAATTCAAAAATTAAACAAGTGTCATCTCTAAACTTACTTCTTGTCATCATGCCTATTCTTTTATCTCCAATAATCTGATCCCATGGATGATGTCTTCTCACATATTTAGAAAGTACACGTTCAACTCTCTATTCTTCATTATCTTCTTCTATAGGTTCAATGTCTTCTGGTTTGTGATCTCCAGTTTCAACATTTTCCTGATTCCCAGTCTGTGCTATGTGTTTCCCAATGACTTTAACCTATTGCCCAGTAATATTACCTTGTTGTATGGTAACGCTAGGCATCTGCATCGGTATAGTATCAGGTTCTTCCCAGTAGAAAAATCTACTATAATCTTCCGGTTCTTTCATGCTTTCCTCATCATTTAGCTCAGCAAATTCATCAAATTTCACATTTGCACTCTCAATGATATTTTTAGTTGTCTTGTTCAAACATTTGTAAGCTTTACTCTTAGTAGAATATCCAATAAATATTCCTTCATCACTTTTTGAATCAAATTTTCCATTTCAATCATATTTCAAAATATAGAAACGACTACCAAATATTCTAAAATAGCTCACATTGGGTGTATAACCGTACCATAGCTCATAAGGTTTTTTGTTTGAATCTTTATTTAGTTGTACTTGGTTCAGTGTGTAAACAATTGTGTTGACTGCTTCTCTCCAGTATGTCTGTGCAACACTCTTTTTAATCATCAATGTTCTGGTACAATCATCAATTGACCCATTCCTTCTTTCAACAATTGCGTTCTTCTATGGTGTCTTTAGTGTAGAAACCTATCTTATGATTCCATACTCATTACAAAAGTTAGTGAACTCATCAGAATAAATTCACCTCCTCTATCAGATCTCAAACACTTCAGATCTCTACTAGTTTCTTTTTCCACTTTAGCTCTGTACCACTTACACATCTTAAATGCTTCCGATTTTTCTTTTAGGAACATGATAGTCATCATCCTAGAGTAGTCATCAACAAATAAAATAAAATATATGTCCCCATAATAGTTCTGTGTTCTCATTGGTCTACATAGGTTTGTATGAACTAACTCCAAAATGTCATTAGATGAGAAATTATTGCTCTTGAAAGTAGATTTTGACATCTTTCCCATTTGACATTTTTTACACATTACATGGTCTGGTTTAGATAAGCTCGGAAAGCCTTTAACTTTTCTTTTCTTACTAATCTTAACCATGTTGTCAAAATTTAAATGACAAAGTCTTTTATTCCATAACCATATATCTTCATTCTTTTCCAATAAGAAAGTAGTTTCAGCTATGTCAAGATAGAATAGGTTACCTTTAGATTGTTCACCAGTGCCGATCAACTTTCCTTTTCCATCATATATTCTTTCTTTTCTATTCTCAAATGTGACTCGGTGACCTATGTTATTCAACTATAAAACAATCAATAGATTGTAGTTAAGTCCTTTTACCCAATAATCATTTTCACATTTGATTTGATTGTTCAACATAATAGTACCTTTTCCTTTTACTTGATAGGGTGTATCATTTCCCATTCTTACTAATCCTCCATCATGATGTTCAAGAAATTCAAAGTTTCCTTTATCACCAGTCATGTGATGTGTACATCCACTATCAATAACCCAAATATCATGTTTACTAACTTTAGAGATAAGTGTTGATTCTACATATCTTTCATCTTCATCTGAATCATCTTTCAAGGCTACAAACACTGTCTCAATATCTTCATCACTGTCAGAACTACTGTCATTATCTTTATCTTCAGCAATGTAACAAGCTTTCTTACCTTTATCTTTGTAATCTCAGTTATCTCTTCTTTCATACCATTGGTTTCTTCTGTAGTCTCAGTCATCCTTTCTGTCATTAGATCTATCCTTTCTATCATCATTCTTTCTATTAGGGCAACTTGCAGAAAAATGGCCAATCTCTTTACAGTTAAAATATATCAAAGGTAGTTTACCTTTATATATTACTTTATCTCTGTGCAATCTTCTAACCATTAAAGCTTCAAGTTCATCAAGTTCCTTGTCATCACTATCACTGCCACTTTTATTTCTAATTATGTGTTTGCTACTAGATTTACCAATTTTCAAAGTAGACATAAATGTGAGCTCCATAGATGGTACAATACTATTGTCAAAATTATTCAGCTCAAAAGAAATCAATCTTCCAACAAGACTATCAACAGTAATGTTATTTTCAGGTGTAGCTCTCATTTCATGTATTGTAGAGACTCTTATAGAATAAAGAGGCAATAGAGTTCTAAGAATCTTACTCACAATTGTGTCTTCATCAATGGTTCCACCAGATCCTCGAATAGCATTCACAACTTCTTTAAGTCAGTTACTGTACTATGTGATGTTCTCTCCTTCCTTCATTCACATGTCATAAAACTTTCCACGAAGACTTTAAACTTTGGCTCTCAGTACATTTACATCTCCTCTATAAACTAGTTTAAGTTGGTCCCATATCTGCTTGGCAGTTGTACATGTCTTGATGTCCTCAAATTCAGAATCTATAAGTGAAGAGGCAATCTCAACCATGATAAGGTTATGTTCATGTTTATCTTTCATCTAAGTTATAGTCAAAGGTCTAGTAGGTAGAATGAATTCATTGTCCTGATAATCTTCAATGTTGCTTCCAATCCCTAATAGGTATAATCTCATTCTTCTTTTCCATGTTGGGAAGTTCTCCTTGTTCATCTTAGGTGCGTATCTCTTATACATCTTGTGATCTTTAGCTTAAGTCCTTCAAAAATTTATTCTAAGCATTGTCTGCTCTGATACCAATTGGTAGAATAACTGAGAAGTGGGGGGGGGGGGGGGGAANGGGGGGGGGGGGGGTGAATTAGTTAGAATTAGTTTCCTCACAAATTATCCTACAGTCCCAAATTTCTCCAGATGTATATCAAAAAAAATTAAACATACAATTCAACTCGGTGAAAATGTATTCTATAATCTTAAACTTTTATCAATATTGTTTACCGAGTATCAATAAATTAATACTGTGATTACCAATCTAGGTCAATAAAGTAAAGTGTAAAGTAAAATAACAATCCAAAAAATTCATGCACATTGACACAGATTTTTAACGTGGAAACCCTCCTAAGGAAAAAACCACTTGGGACCGGTAACCCAAAATATTTTCACTCTTCTGAAGTGAGCTCGATGAAGAGCCAACCTTGTTAAAGGTTACAATGCATACTATTAAATGTGACCTGGTTAGACGATTTAAAAATAACAGTGCTCTCTTTACCATGCATTCACTATCGGGTCAACAAGAAAATACTCAACATTCTCTGAATTACATAATAAGGAACTCATTGTCCTACTTGGTTAAGAGATTTATCTATAACAATGGTTAAACTCATACAGTAATGATCTAATTCAAATACAACTCTATTTTGCAGATATTCAGATCTATGCTAAGTACATAATACCTCTGATCAATTTGTTCACTTCAATTCATCTCATACTTCATACTTGTTCTACTCGGTAATGCTCTTTCCTCTGTTTTCTTGATGATGTCTGCAGAAAATTACTTGATTATGTCTTTAACTAGTTTGATCAGTCATGCATAAAATTTGCATGTGTGTATCATAGCATCATGTTATTTAAAATGAATCTCTTGTCTCTTATGTAGATATCATGTCTCATTTAATTTTCATCCTTCAAATTTTTCCTCTTAATCTCCGTCGTTGACTTTCCCTCTTGATCCATCCTTGAAAGTTGTGTCAACAACATGTTTCAATCTTTGTCGTCCGATCTTCATTGAATTTTTATAACTGTTTGATCAAATAACAAACATTATCTTTTACCTCAAAATCATCAATTACCAGCTCAACATTTTAGTCGGCCTCAGTTTGATTAAATTGCTATGTCAATAGTTGTGTCAGAAATCCCTTGCTCGGTTATCACCATGCTCAGTATACACTGTGTTTTACTCGATATTCACCGTCTCTTGGTGTATATAGAACTCTTTATTTTTTGACCACATAAACATTGTTTTCTCCATATCTTCAATTCATAACAAATTTTTTCCACCATAATCATACTCAAATAAGTTGACATCAATGATAATACATTAATTGATAATATTTATCATCACTTCTGCAACTCAGTTGAATATCAACAAATGACTTAAAACATGCAATCAATTGTAGTTCATCATCATCAACCTTGTAGCTCTAGCTCTTGTCATGAGTAGAGGTCTTATCTCTTTAACTTTGTTCTCCATCTCTTCTACAATAGAATCAGAATTTAAACTCAACAAAGAATGTTTGACCAACTCTCTATCTCTTGAGAGTGCATGATTCCACGTAGCATCAATTACATTATACAATATTGAAGGGATTTTACCTTGAATTTTTATAGATGCTTTTCTTAATCTACACATACTGAAAACTGCAACATCTTTCATCAATAGTTTGTCTTGTTCATTCACCTTATCATAAATTTTTTTGACTCCAACCAACACACCGTGACTCTTCACTTCAAGTACTATGTTCTCAAAAATATAAACTTTCCAAAATCAATTTGATCAGATCTACCTTCAATAGAATTAGTGGTAGGGGCACCTACTACCTTTGATTTATTTATTTTTTCTCACTTTCTGATTTAGTGTTCTCATTTTCTTTATCTACTCCTTTCTTCTCTCTTTGAGATTTTTCCTTCTTCCTACTTCCCTGTCTCCTTAGCAGTTCTAGGAGTCTCCTTTACTATAGTTGCCTCTGGCTTTGGAATTATTGTAGGTTTCTTCTTTGTAATGATTGGAGGAGAAGGTTTTTCCTTCTTTACTTGAGTGGTGCTTTGGGTCTGTCTACCGATTGGGGAACACACTTCTACTACTTTAGATGTGTCAAATTGTTCTACAACATGCTTTGCTCTAATTTTATCCAAGTGTTCTTTAGTGAATCGTTTATTCATCATAAATGTGTGAATGTCTTCATTTCTTTCCTTTAAATTACATCTTTCATTAACTCACTGTGAACTTTGAGAGATTTTTCTTTATAAGTTCCAAATCTTGGTGTCTCAGGGTCTATCGATTGAGCCAACAGATTGTCTACATACAAAGATATTATCTCTCCTTCCACTTTGTATCCTATGGGTATTACACATGAATTTCTGGGCTCAATTGGCTCCATCATGCATGTATCAGTGTCAACCATGAAACATATGGTGTCCTTGTACATCTCCATAATAGTAGATTAAATTCTCTCTCTCTCTCTCTCTCTCTCTCTCTCTCTCTCTCTCTCTCTATTTTCTTCTGAAAATCTTCCAAATAACCCCAAACTGTGCTTGTGAATATATTATCCAACAACTTAATATAATTACTAATCTGAATGGATACTGGAACATCATTGGTCCAAGTGACTTTCCCTATTCCAGGAAACATGTTATGAAAATAAATGAATAAACACATGATTACCTAGCCATATTTGAATTTTTTCCTTTTATCTTTATTTATATTCTCAAGGTTCACCAACAATTGTTCCCTCGTGACTTCTGCTAAGTCATAGTCTTCATTCTCCTTCATTATCATATGTGTTGTATGAATAGCACCACTAGGTGTTAGAATAGTCCCAAAGGATAATTGAGAGGGGGGGTCAATCATTTATTAGTTAATTTAAATATTTTTCTCTTATTAAATCCAGAATACAATAAAGTAAATGCACATTTAGATAACATAATAGACAACACCACAATTTGGTTACGGGGAAACCAAATGGTAAAAACCCAGGTGGGAATTAACACCCACAATGAACTATACTTGTTTATAATAATCCCTGATAGAAGATCTTGCAACCTTGTTAGAAGTTTTTTTTTACAATGCAATAAGTATAGTGACCTAGTTAAGGGCCTAACCCTATTAGGAGTCTTTTACAAATAAACCTATTAAGGGTGGGGACTCACTGTCCAAAAGTGCACTACTTCAATGGTGAAGGCTACAACCTTCTGTAGAAAATATATGCACTATATCTGATGATGAACTGTAGAGTAGACCTACTGTCTTGATCAATTCCAATGTATTTTAATCTTCCACTACTTCTTCACATAGATTCTTGATGAATGAAACACAACTGATATTCTGCTCTGTACTTTTTCTGTCTCTTTTCTTATCATTCACACTTAGCATTGACAAATGAACTACTATAAATATCTTCCTCAAAGTATGAGATCATGGGACCTGTTAGGCAACTCTTCATAACATCCTTGTCGGCTAAACTAATCATGCAAGCATAATTACAACCGTGCAATATAAACTGAATAGACGCAACGCTTCACAAAGTCGGCTTCACCAAATTAACTCTAACATTGCAATCTTGGTAAAACACATTTGGCACCTTTAGATAACTATCTTCAACTCATAACTAATCTTGAATACAAATACGCATATCCCAAAGATAAGCGCAACTCAAGAACCAATGCAAATAGGTCGGCTCTGTACAGATAAACTCCAGAAACTGTAACTGCCACCAACAAAATTACACAACACAACTAAAACATAAAATCTGGTTCTACGTGTATGAACAAAGCCTCAAAAACATGTCTACAACATGAATATAACCGTGCAAGGGTTAATATCATCATTCTGATAAGTACATATAGAACACTGCTATATATTATATGTTGTCATCAATGAAAAACATACAAACTACTAGTTGCCAAAAGTAAATCTCCAACAATCTCCCCCTTTGACATTGATGGCAACATATGATATTAAAAACATCTTCAACACATGGTGTCCTCTTTCTTTTTATAATATTCTAAATATCCTCATCAAAGATTCCTCTACACTGGTGCAACTCTTCTGTCTGTGTTTTTAGGTTACATGATTATATACTCCCCCAGAGTATGTGCTCCCCCTTATTACATACTCCCCCTTTGACATCAATGGCAAAGGGTGCCATAAACAATTAGGCACAGGTACTACTCTAGAAATAGAGTAGTTAACCATTCATCAATCACCATGGGCTGATGTACTTGCTGCTTTATCTAATCAGACTAAGGAAAGGGAATTACTCCCAACTTCTCCCTGAGGTACTCAATAGTATCTTTTGATAAAGGCTTTGTGAAAATATCTTCCAACTGTTCTTTAGTGCTTACATAGTCCAATTTTACTTCATTATCTGTAACTTTTTCTCTAAGAAAATGGTATTTGATCTCAATGTGTTTTGTCTTTGCGTGCATCATAGGGTTCTTGGACATGTTGATAGTACTGGTGTTATCATAGTGAATAACAATAGGATAATCAACCTCAATACCAAAATCTTTAACCATCTGCTTAATCCAAACCATTGTTGAACAATTCAATGTTGCTGCAACATATTTAGCTTCTACTGTTGACTGAGAGATACAATTCTGCTTCTTTCTTACCCAAGAAACCAACCTACCTCCAAGAAATATTGCTCCTCCTGAAATACTCTTCCTGTCATCAATACAACTTTCCCAATCTGCATCTGTATATATATGAAGTTGTACATTCTTTGATTTAGGATACCATAAACCATAGTCTATAGTTCCTTTTAGATATCTGAATATTCTCTTTATTGCCATTAGGTGATTCTGCTTAGGTTCAGCTGCAAATATACCAACAATGCTGACTGGATTAGATATGTTTGGTCTAGATTGAATAAGATATATATGTTTTCCAATCATAGACTTGTACAATGTCTTTTCAACTGCTGTGGAATCATCCTCTTTAGAAAGCTTGCTTCCTATTATCATAGGAGTGCATACTGGCTTACAGTATTCCATTTTGAAAGTCTTCAATATTTCCTTCACATATTTGGACTGATTTATGAATATTCCTTTATCTGTCTGCTTTACATTCAATCCCAAAAAATATTTTATAGGACCAATCATGCTCATTTCAAATTCATTCTGCATTTCTTTTGCAAATTCTGCACTAAGTTTGTCATTACCTCCAAAGATAATGTCATCAACAAATATGGCAACAAGTAATAATCCATCACGTGTCTCTCTTATGAATAAGTTACAATTTGCTGCTCCTTTCTTGAATCCAATCTTGGTAAGATAACCATCTAGTCTCTCATACCAAGCTCTTGGGGACTGTTTAAGTCCATAGAGTGCTTTCTTCAATCTGCATACCATGTCTGGTTTATCTGATAGATTAAATCCTTCAGACTGTTCTATGTAGACTTCTTCCTTCAAGTCACCATTTAGAAAGGCTGATTTGACATCAATTTGGTATACTTTAAAGTCTTTTAATATTGCATAGGCCAAGAATAACTTGATGGCTTCTAGTTTTCTCATAGGGGAAAATGTGTCAGTGTAATCTATCCCTTCCCTCTGTGCATATCCTTTACACACTAGTCTTGCTTTGTTTTTGACCATTGTACCATCTTCATTCATTTTATTCTTGAATACCCACTTTGTTCCAATCACATATTTGTCACTAGGTCTAGGAACCAATTCCCATGTATCATTTTTGATTATTTGATCTAATTATTCTTCCATTTCTTTTTGCCAATCAGAATCCTTGCAAGCATCTTCAACACTTAAATGTTCAATCTGTGAAAATAAACATACCTCTTCATCCACTGTTAAACTTTTTGCTTTAGATCTAGTCAAAACACTACTGCTCTAATCTCCAATGATATCATCTTTTGAATGGTATCTAGATGTGAATTTTGGAGCTTTTGGAGTGACATCCTCATCTGTAATATGTTATACTTCTTTGCTTGATTCAGGTTCATTACATGATACATCAATGCAATCAAACATTTCTTCAATGACAGTGTCTTTACTGTTGGGCCTGGGTTCATCCTCAATCATAGGTGCATATTCATAGTACCTCTCTTGAACCATGAACTTCTCATCAATCCTTACATGGGTACTTTCAATTATCTTCTTTAATCTCAAATTGAAACATTTGTATGCTTTTCTTTTAGTAGAGTAACCAAGGAAAATACCTTCATCACTTCTAGCATCAAACTTACCAACACCATCATCTCTCTTGATGTAGCACTTTCTGCCAAAGATTCTGAAGTATTTTACTGTAGGTACATTACCAAACCAAATTTCATAAGGTGTCTTATCTGCGCTTGGTCTTAGTTGTGTTTTGTTGATAGTATAGACTGCTATATTGACTGCATCTCTCCAATAGGTGTGCGCAAATTTTCCTTCAATAATCATAGTGCGTGCTGTATCAAGTATGATCCTGTTACTTCTTTCTGCAATCCCATTCTGCTGAGGGGTTTTGGGTGCACTCAACTATCTTTTGATTCCATGTTCTTCACAGTAATTATAAAATTGGTCAGAGGTGAATTCTCCTCCTCTATCCAATCTTAGACATTTTATTTTTAATCCAGTTTCATTTTCAACTTTAGCTTTGAATATTTTGAATTTCTCAAAGGCTTTAGACTTCTCTTTTAAGAACGCAACCCACATCATCCTTGAAAAGTCATCAAAAAACAAAATGAAATACCTTTCTCCGTAGTATGATCTGGTTTGATTAGGACCACATAAATATGTATGTACTAGGTCTAACTTGTTCTCAGCTGAGTTCAACTTGCTTCTGAAAGAGCACCTTACATGCTTTCCCATAACACATTCCCTACACATTGTGTCAACTGGTCTTGCAATACTTGGAAGGTCTCTAACTTCCTTGGCATTGCTTATCTTTACTATATTGTCAAAATTGATATGACAGATTCTCTTGTGCCATAACCAACTGTCATCTACTTTTGCAACAAAACAACTTACATCTGAATTGAGCTGAAAAAAATTACCTTTTGTTTTTGAGCCAGATGCAATCATGTCTCCTTCCTTGTTGTTAATAATGCATTTGTTTTCTTTGAATTCCAAATGATAACCTTTTTCAAGTAGTTGTCTGACGCTTAGTAAGTTGTGATGTAATCCATCAACATACAAAACATCATCTGTCTTGTTCTTTCCATCCAAGGTGATAGATCCTCTGCCTATGATAGGTTTAGGAGTGTTATCTGCAAATATAACCATACCACCTTTGTACTTATCTAGATGAAAAAATATGTCTTTATCACCTGTCATGTGGTGAGAGCATCCACTGTCAATGATCCAATTAGTTCTGATGTCTGCTTTGGAAATTAGGGCTAACTCCTGTGCTTCCTTTTCATCTTCAATGTCTATCTCCTCAAGCAATTTTTCCATGTCTTTAATGGCAACAAATCCAATTTCATCCTCTCCTAAATCTTCATCTGTTAAACCTTCCTTAGCATGGTAGCATTCCTTTCTGTATTTAGGTTCGTAATCAGATCTAAACTTCTTGACTCTTGTGGGACACTTGGATGCAAAGTGACCAATCTTGTTGCATGAAAAAAATTTGAATGGAAGTTGTCCTTCATACTTTCCTTTGCCTTTATTTTCTCTTTTAGCAATCATGGCAA